>JAUELA010124117.1:0-15924 GCA_031471845.1 Boltenia villosa | reverse complement strand
ACGGTATTGAAACCACACAAAACAATCAGGCCGCTGCATGACCCTGAAATCTCAAACACCAGATTTGACAATAACTCATGTGGACTACACGAGAGCCCTGACGAGAGTTACCCCACTGTGAGGCAAGGATCTCAGCAAAGCGGATTGAGGGGCCGCGGATTGCTTTGCCACCCCTTGGCAGCGCGTATATACATTCAGCAGCCGTCTCATCATCCAGCATGACAAGGGAATGAACCTGGTTAGCAACGTTGCTCACACTTCGAGGGTAATTTTTGGCGGTAGAAATCTGGATATCGATGTCAGCTTTGGTTCGTGCCGATTCCAGAGCAAGCTGCCCACTCGTAATTTGGCTGGTAGCCATTGCAGCAATCGGAGTTTGCCCGCTTTGCATCGCTAAGTTACTAAGTGATTGTCCCGTTGTGTTGTCGATCGTCTGATTTTTCATGATATTTTACTGCCTTTCAAATTATTTAATGCAAATTTGATTTGCATTTATCGGATAAGAGCTTTAGTGCCTTCCGTGATCGTGACCCCTGCCAATTCACGTCTTCCGCTACTGATAAACTTGCGGATTGCCTTCTCGATATCAGGTTGTGATAGGTAAGGACGGAGCAACTCTAAAGGGATTTTCTCGAAGTCGTCGATGGTGAAGGATACGTGTCTTTTCAGACTTGACGTGCCCCCGGACGCTGTCCGGGATCGTACCAAATCTGCGGGCTTTTCGGCAGCTTTTTGTTGTGCCATGGTTACCGCCTGATCGGCTTCCCATGCTTTATGCTCAGCTTGATACTCAGAATGTCTATCGTCTTGAGTGCTATTCTCGGTTGTGGCTGATTGTTCGTTCGCAGCCTTAATTCGAGCCGCTTCCTCAGCCGCTTTTGCTGCCTCAGCCTGAGCTTTTCGCATTTCTTCTTCACGTGCTTTTCGTTCAGCATCAGCTTTTGCACGTTGATAAGCACCAACACTCCGCTCAACATCACTTTTCGGCTCATCAGCTTTGCTTTTTTGACCGTTGAAGAAACCATCGACTTCCTTGCAGGCATCAAAAAATGGCTTTTTTTCCTTCTTGCGCGCATTTTCTAAGGCTGTGGTTGCTGCATTTGCCCGAAGAACAGCGTCTACAGCTTTGTCATGTTCAAACTGGTCTTTTAGATTGGTTGGGAGCTGCTTTAGTGCGTGTATTGCGCTTTCAGCTTCCGCACACTCATCTGCATAATCGTCTTTAAGGCTATCAATCAATGATATCTCTACGGGCGGATTGTTATGGCCCATGGTGCTCATTCGCTATCTCCCTGTGCTTTTGCTACAAATAGAGGACGTGCGCTTTGGACCTGACCACGCTGAGAAAGCGTGTTCTGAAAGGCCTCTGACATACGTTGTGTGAATGCTACGGGCTGATTAAAGCCCGCAGTTTCTAGCAGCTTTGCAGCTATTGAACCGGCCGCCTGGGCAACTCGATTGGGATCCGCGCCTCGATTGAACTCCGATAGCAACCAACGAGAAAACTGAACGTGGATCTCTATTTGTCGAGGTTGGATATTCACGAGATCTGCTGGGAAATCAGCATCTATCGCTTGAACAGCTGCATCACCGCTCGCTTTGCGTATGCCGGCTTCGACCTCGTCTAAATCAAATTTGTATTCGGTCATTGTGGTGCTCCCACTGGTTTTTGTTTTGGTAAATACTGAGCAGCAATATTCAGAACGCCGTTGCCACGTATGCGATGTGCAACACGGTCGATGTCTTCTTTGAGTTTGAAGAGCTCAGTGGATACAGTTTGGATATGATGCACTTCCATTGGTGCATCAGGTTCAATGCCTAGTGCAGAGAGGTGCGTTTGTGCTTCCTGCAGCTTAGCTTGCCAGTGAGCAACTTTGTTGAACCGCTCTCCATCTGAATAGTATGGATTGCCAGCAGCGAGAGAAGGGCGCCCCTCGGTTACTTCGTCAAAGACCTCAACCATACGTATGGTTATCTCAGTGGCGTTTGGAGTTTCGCTTTTGGTGCAGATGTAGAGGCATTGTTTCTTTGTGAGCCAATACTCTTTGCCTGGGCGCCCACCTTTGGGAGTTTTTTCCGCAGCGGAAAAAACCAATTCGGCTATAGCTTCTATAGCTGCGCTATGCTGGCGAATGATTTTTCTAATGTTGTATTTATTGGCGAAACCTAATGCTTTTGCGAGATCATAATCGCGCATGCGTGGTTTACCATTTAGTATTTTGATTTGGGATGGTTTTAGGACGGATTCCGCCCGTATTTGTGCGCTCATAACGAGGCTCCTCTGGTTCGATGAACCCGAGAGCCCCCTGCGAAAAGGGCGATCGGGCAATAACGGGTTCGCAGACCATGCCAGAGGACACGGCAGACCGCACGGTTGCCCGTGAAATCTCCCATTACGCCCGACCATAGGAATAAAAAACGCGCCTAGAACTAGGTTCTGGCGCGCCGAGCGCCTCTGATGATTTGAGCTGCGAAACCCAGACACACCTTTTTCGTGTGACTCGACTTTTGTAGCGGAATCTGTTTCATTCGTCAAATGGAGTTGATTTTTGTAATTATCGTAGCGGTTGTATTTGTGCTTTGGCTTAAAAAAAGAAAGAAGCCCAAACTTGACAACAAGGCTATTGTGCCTGCCATGATGAAAGTCCCGGCCATTAAGGAAGAAATCGTGGAAAAACGCAATGTTTTTTCGACCAGTGACCAACAACAACCCATTGTAACTAGTGAGTCTCATAGTCGTGATGGATTGTTTTTTGTCCCGTTTCTGGAGCAGATGGTCGAGGAAAGAAACATTCAATCCAAAAGAAGTCCCGATCTTTTCATTGAGGTCAACGGTGAAGATCTCACCATTAGCAGATCTGGCTTCAATCGCGCCTACACTATAGCTAGTAAAGACATAAAGGCTGCTGTTAACAAGGCCAAACGACATATTAAAGCGGCCTCTGCCATAGAAGTCGATTCTGACAAGAAGAGTCTGCTCGGAGATCAAATTAATGAGATGATAGAGGTAATTAAACCGATGTCTTCTGAAGTGGCGATGTTCTTTGATTCTCTCAACGATGGCAGTGACGCTGGTCTTGCATACGACAAAGTCGGAGACCTTGACGCTGAGATTGCTGATACAATTGAAGAACTTAACGCTGTGTTTGACGACTGGGCTCATGATGAGCTGGAGTTCTCGATTGAACAGTTGGAATTGATCCGACCTGACGAGGCCTTCCCACAATTTAAGATTGAGTACACTTACCCCAAAAAGAAGGCTGATAGTTGGGAAATATTTGTTATCACCGAAGACCCGTACAAAAGCGACTTGTTTGTTGGCGGTGGACAGCGGATCTACTGTTGGAATTTCACCAAGAGAAAACGCATGTTTCTGGAACCCGATCGCATCGGAGCTTCCATTAACACAATTACAAACGTAGAAGACCGCAGCTGGCTGGTTCGAGACAAGAAATAAGTTTGTTAGAATCCCACCAACACCAGTTAAATTAGTCGAGGAATAAATATGAGAAGAATTATTGTAGCCGTAACCATAGCCATCTTGGTATCCAGCATCCCAGCGTCCTCCCAAATTAGAGACAGTAGAGACGTTGCTATGGAGCTTGGTGATGTACTTGGATCCGAAGCGTTCTGCGGCGTGAGTTATAGAGCTGATGCTGTTGCAAACTATATTAAAGACAATGTTGCTGAAGATGACATGGGGTTTAGCTCCGCGTTGAGAACATTGACTGATGCGACTAGCTACAGCTTGGGAGAGATGTCTGATATTGCTAAGGTCGCGCACTGCACGCAAATCAAACGCGTTGCTAAAGCTAACGGGTTCACAGATTAGAGCACTCATTATACGCGCTCACTCTCTGGGCGAATGTCTTTGACCTTTAGTGTGCGATAGCTGCTAGCAGCTACTGAGTAGGCTTTGCGGTTGTGGTTCTTCCAGGTGACATCAAAACCGTCGACTAATCCGAACTCAGCATCACCTAGTTTGCCTTTAACTTCGGTTTCGGCGGCCTTGATTTGGCCTTCCAATTCTTTCTTTTCAGCTTTCCATTTGATGAGATTACTTAGAACGCTTGGAAGTCGATTGTCTGTCATAAGGTCAACTTCGCTGCCGTTGCTCATTGGATGAGCTCGGGAGACGGTTCTATCATCTAGTTCGGGGTTAACGGCTGGCGGATTATTCTGAGCTATACGCTGCCAGAAATCACTCACAGCTTGTACTATGCGGTTTTCGGCAGCTTCGTTACGTTCGATCTCAAACAGCTCTGAGCGTATCTTAAATCCAGTGTATTGGATCCCCAGCACCCAACCTCGATCGGCACCCAGCATCATCATCTGTACTAGAGTTTGAAGCTGGTATCGGAGGGGAGGTTCGCCTTTCCAATCATCTAAACCGTTGCCAAGAGGGACTTTGACTTCAATCGGTTCGTCGTATTGGTTTACGAGGTCGGGTGTTGCACCAATGCGGTGCATGGGAGAGCGGATATAGGTCTTAGGAAAGACTGGTTTCCAATCAGGTTGCTGTTCTTTAAGGAATGGTATGGCAAGAGCTTCCCCGAAACGACCGCGTTTAAGCGCGTCGTTGTCGAAATCAACACCGCGGCCCTCGGTTTTATCCAAATAGAGTCTCAGTGCTGATGTCCTGAAAGTAGGTTCCGCGTTGAATAGCGTGCCTACTTCAGACGCTGTTACGTCGACTGTTCGCCATTTCAACCACTCATCGCGGTCTGTTATTGGGTATGTTTCTGTTGGTGTAGACGCGATGTTCATTTGATGCCTTTCGTCGCAAACTTGGTTAGCTTGCTACTAGACATATTTCATAAAAACATAAATCGTCAAGAGTTATTTAAATAAAAATATGAATTTAAGTTTTAATACTAAAACTAGATATTATATTATGGGGGCCAAAGGCCCCTAATAACTATTATTTTTTTTGTTTGTATATATATAATTATATTACTTATCCCGCGCGTTCTTAATATGGGCCTGTTTTTGAATTTTAACTCAAAAAAAGACACAGCATGGCCGTCGTTGGAGGTTGTGGATAAGTTTTGGAGCTAGGACTTAGGTACGATAGCTTCGATCCGAGACGCCCAATCAATCTGCTGATTCGTCATCTCAGGTAGGTTGTAGCTGGCTAGATTCCATCTGCCAGGTGCGGGGCTGTACTGCAAAATCTTGAGTAGCATCTGTCCTGATGACAGCCTTACGACAACATCACGCCCAACCATTGCTGCGAGTGAAGCTTCGTCAGCTCGAGGGTCTCCGTAGATGATCGTGTCGCCCTCTAGGTATCGTGGAAACTGTGAATCCCCTGTTACCTTAAGCGCTACAGCGTTCTTTGAGACGCTTACAGGTACTTCAACGCAGTCGATCTCGTCTGCAGCTTCTGTAAAGCTATCAATGGGGTAGACTTCTGCTCCGGCTCCCACATATCCGACGATCGCCACTTTGCGGTTGCCAGTTGAGGGATTGATCTCAGTCGGTCCCTCAATCTTCATCAGCTCGAATGGAGATACATCAAAGAGATTCGCGATCTCTTCGAGGCGGTCGACAGTCAATCTGGTCTTGTAGGTTTCGAGATTGTGGATTGTTAACAGCTTTACGCCCAGTTTGTCGGCAAGGTCTCCTTGCGTCATTCCAAGTCGTTCTCTGAATTCTCTAATGCGGTGTTTCATAACGGATTTTCCTGTTTTTTAATGAACCACCCGCCAAGGCTTGGATGCAGTTAGCATGCATTCTCAGATTGATCAATTATAAGAAAATGAAATTAGAGCTTGATATTTTTATGTATTTTGCATAAAGTGCGGCAAATGATTTATTGAAAGTTGATCAATGAGACTGATGAAATGGCGCGAAGACGCCCAATTAAGCCGTGAGGCGCTAGCTGAGAAACTTGGTATATCTGGGGCAAAGTCCCCTTATCAGCTCATACGTAACTATGAGCTCGGCCTTGCCGCTGTTCCCATAACACTTGTGCCTCACATAATGGCTCTAACCTGCGGAACGGTCACTCTTCCAGATCTGATAGAGCCCCGCACAGAATTTCTAAAAGCAAGAAACAACGCCGATGAGGACGCTGTTGTGCCGTCTGAACGGTCACAACAGAAAGGCTAACTCCATGGCAAACGTAATGGATGGAACAAATCGCGCAGACTTTGAGCGCGTCGGCTCTTGGGTCGTCGCGATTGAAGATCTCAACGAGCAAAAAGAAACAGTCGAGGTTGATGATGCATTCAACAAGATAGATGGAGGCGATTTCAGTACAGATAGCTCAGAGGTGAGCGAATGAGACGCCTTAGCCATCTGATATCCTCGGCTCTTGGCTCAATAGCAGGATCCAGGTTTATTGCTCAACCTGTAGCACCGCTGAGAAGATTGAAGCACAAAACATCAGGGAGAGCGCTTCCTTCACGTTCACGATCAACCAGTAGAAAGAAAGCATATGCACGCTTCTTAACTGGCATTGAAAATGGTCCTAGTCCATCGCTTGCCTACAAAAACTCCTCACCTGAAAAGCGCGACTGGAGACGGGAACGAAATAGATTCCTTGAACGCAAGCGTCGTGAACGTCGGTTTGGCAGTAAGGCGCATATCTGATGAGCGCTCCTTGTATTCTTGCAATTGATGCTGCCAGTAGGTTTGGTTTTGCTGTCGGAACAGCCGGCTCCAAGCCGTATTCTAGTTCCCGAACATTCGCAAAATCTACAAGCGCTTCCCATGGCGCTATCTTTTCAGGTGCGCTGAAATGGACAGCTGCAGCAATTAAAGAATACGAGCCTGATCTCATTGTAATTGAAGCTCCTCTGCCAGGATCTTTTGTCCAGGGAAAATCCAATGCAAACACAGCAAAGATCTTAACGGGCCTCCCAGCCTGCATCGAGGGAATGGCGTATCTCCTGGGCGTGTTCAATGTAGAGCACGCGCTACTTTCCTCGGTGCGAGCCCATTTATAGGCAAAGGCAACATGAAAGGCACTCTGGCTAAGCCGTTGGTTCAGCAAAAGTGTCGAGCACTTGGTTGGATATCTTACGAAGATCAAGACCAAACATACGATCGGTCGGATGCGCTTGCCATCTGGTCTTATGCCGAAGCGAAGCGTGCTCCCAAAGTTACACAACCGGTCGATGATCTCTTTCTTAGAAGGGTAAACAAATGAAAATCACAGTTGTTGGTGGAATTGGTGAGTATGGTGAGCCGTTAACAGAAGGGCTTAGGGATAATGACCACTATGTAGAAACTCAGGATATTGAGCATTTTGAAAAGTCTATTCCCATGTCAGCCAAGGAAATGGTGTTGATTTTCTCTGCTTCGAAGATGATCGCAGAAAGTCTTATTACTTTGATTAGGCAGAGAAAATCTAGGTCACTGTTATTGGTGGTTCTTATTGGTGAGTATTCCCTTCAATCGTTACCAATATTGCGCTCAGACTTGCTCCGCAAAGAAGCGGATGATGCTCAGTGCAACATTGAGCCTCGGGAAGTATTGGCAAGAGTTCGCTCATTAGAGCGACGCACTCGACGCTGTCCAGAAATTCTAAAGGTCGGAGGCTTGGAGTTATCTCCAGGAAATGGCCTTGTCTTAGTGGAGGGTGATCATGTCACTCTCACCAAGAAAGAATTTTTGTTGGTAGAGACGCTTGCATCTCGACCTGGTGCTGTCTTCACCCATGAAAATCTAATGATGGCGCTCTATGAGCCTCATGAAGATATTCCGGAAGAGAAAATAATAATGGTTTTCGTCTGTAAAATACGCAAGAAATTCCGCCAGTTTAATAGTTTTAGAATTGAAACATCTTGGGGCCAAGGCTTCCGTTTAGTGGCGACGGGGTTGTGATCCGGAATGACAAATAAGACAGCTAAAAAATCTCATGTCTGGGATATAGATCCGCATAATTGGTACGTTGAGCCGAAGTCATCAACAGAGCAGCTTTTATCAGTAGAGACATTCCATGGCGTAACTTATGATCCGTCTTGTGGCCAAGGGAACATTGTCAAAACATTTATCGAGAACGGGCATAAAGCAATCGGAACCGATATCGTTGACCGTGTTTCATCAAGAGATCATTGGTTTATGGGGCGTCGTGATTATATGGAAAACGTCTTCATGGATGACTTCTATATGGGCGATGTCGACAACACCGTTATGAACCCACCATTTTACCGAGCGAAGGGCTCAGAAGCTTTTATACGCAGAGCATTAGACACCACCCGCTTCAAAGTAGCAGCTTTTGTTGATGTTAAATTTCTCGGAAGTGCAGGGCGAGCAAAAGGTCTGTTCAACGAATATCCACCAACTCGAGTCTGGATCATCAGCCCAAGACCATCTTGCCCTCCTGGTGCATACTTACAAGCTGGCAACAAAGCTGGCGGAGGTACAGCGGATTGGGTTTGGATCGTATGGGATAAAACCGTGCCGTTTACTGGAACCGCATTTGGTTGGCTAAAGGCTCGCCTGAATGACTTACATCAGCACCATAGACACACCACGCGGATCTGAGAAAGTAGATGTTGTCTATTCTTGCAATCTCGAGACTGACGCCATGGCGCAGCGTGCTATCATGACTGAGAACGGCTGTGATTGGTATGTTGGGACAATTAGTCATCAGTTTCCAATGAACCCAGCGCATGTTGAAACGACATTCAATGCCGATGAAGTTGAGGATATCGCGACCAAGATAATGGCCGGCAACCAGGATGTTCTCCGGACTAAAGGTCTAGCCAGAAAGTTATCCGCCTACGTGCTTCTAAAGTTAGACAAGGAAGGCTTGATGGCTCTTCGACCATTGAAAGAGCAGCAGCATTATGCCGGCGTTAGACACGAGGATATCGTGAAATGAAGTACGGCTCAGTTTGCTCAGGCATAGAAGCGGCTACACAGGCTTGGCATCCATTAGGTTGGGAGCCTGAATTCTTTTCAGAGATAGAGAAGTTTCCATGTGAAGTGCTGGCACATCACTATGGTTCGAATATGCCAGATGAAGAGCATTCACAAAATGGTGTTCCCAATTATGGCGATATGACTAATTTTAAGGAGTGGCCAGATCATGGACCAAGCAGCGACAGACCAATCGACCTTCTTGTTGGAGGAACCCCATGTCAATCATTCTCAATCGCAGGACTTAGAAAAGGCCTTTCGGACCCACGCGGGAACCTCATGCTCACATATCTCTCAATTGCTCGCCGATATCAGCCCAAGTGGGTTGTTTGGGAAAATGTCCCCGGTGTCCTCTCATCTTTCTCAGGCGCACCGGACAGTGCGGATATCAAAGAAACAGGATGGGAAGGTGTCGAAGAAAGTGATTTCGCCAGTCTCCTTCGGGGGTTGGAAGAGTGCGGGTATAGTCCTGCATGGCGAGTTCTTGACGCTCAATTTACCAGAGTGGACGGATATGGCAGAGCCGTCCCGCAAAGGCGTCGCCGTTTGTTCGTTGTCGGGTATCTTGGAGACTGGAGACGTGCCGCTGCGGTACTATTTGACGGCGAAAGCATGTCAGGGAATCCTACTCCGCGCCGAGAAACGGGGCAAGATATTACCAGAGATGTTGGAAAAGGCCTTAGAGGAGGTAGTCACTGGCGAGGATCCGGTTGTCACCCAAGTTTGAACCAGAGCAACAATGTCGGTGGCATTGGTATGAGTAACCAAGAGCTCTTTTCCCAAGGTGGATCTGGGCTTGTGTCAATAGGCCCTGTAGCCTTTAACTCGCGAGAAGACCCAGAAGTAACATTCGACCGTTCTGGTTCCCTTTCCGCTGGTTCTCCACAGTCTCAAGCGGTTGCTTTTGATATGCGGGGAAGAGACGGCGGTTCCCAGTTAGAAGGTCCTCATGCTACTGCTAACATAAGAGCTGCAGATGGAGGCTCTTCACGATCATACGTAGCTGCCCCTTTAATGGCAGGTATGGCTGCATCAGCACAAAGGCTCCCAGATGAACAAGGTGCTCTAGTTGATGTAAAGTATGGCGTTCGTCGACTAATGCCTGTCGAGTGTGAACGTCTTCAAGGCTTCCCAGATGGTTTCACACAAATACCATATAGAAACAAACCCGTCGAAAACTGCCCAGATGGCCCTCGTTATAAAGCTCTTGGTAATTCTATGGCCGTTAACTGTATGCGGTATCTAGGTCAGCGTATTGCGATTGTGGATAAGATGTCATGATAGGAGAAGAGCTCAAAAACAAACGAGATCTTCTGGCTTCGGAGTTAGGCAGAGCTCGTCAAACGTTATCGCGCAATCCTGAAAATCCAACTTACCAACGACATGAATCCGATGCTGTGATTGCTTATCAATCAGTAGAGATCAAATTACTTCAACATGCAGTCAGATTATTGGAAGGCGCTCTTAGGCGCCGCCGTGGCTGTCAGCATTGCAATAAATCTAATGGTGTTCAAACGTGAGTGATATTGATTTTGGATCAATGATGGAGCCTGTTGCGCGTCTCATTTTTGGAGAGCCGGAGAAATCATTATCTAAACCAGGCGTAGAGCTTCGATTTGGAAATAATGGCTCTGTATCTGTGGATCTTAAAAAGAATACCTGGTTTGATCACTCAGCTGAGGAGGGCGGAGGTGTTCTTGCGCTTCTAGCGCGTGATGTTGGCCTTTCCACTCCAGAAGCCCTGTCCTGGTTAAAAGAGCGTGGCTTTGATATTCCTGAAAGTGGACAGCAAGCCAAGCCTGCAAAGAAGCGGTCGTTGGTAAAAGCATACGATTATTTGGATGAAGCTGGCGAGTTGATATTCCAAGTATGTCGTTGGGAGCCAAAAACATTCACTCAACGCCGGCCGGTGCCAGGCGAACAAGATACTTGGATCAATGGCCTGAAAGCTGACAAGTACATGCGTCGCGGCCAAGGGGATGATTACTGGCGTTATGACAAAGAGCGATCGGAAAAGTTCAACAACACCGATATTGTTGAGTTCGACACCGTGGGTAGGATGCCCATCTATCGATTGCCTGATGTTCTGAAGGCGATCGGCCAAGGTCAACAAATACTCTTTCTTGAAGGTGAGAAGGATGTAGACAACTCCTGGTCTGCCGGCATACCTGCAACGACTGTCGCCGGTGGATCCAAAAAATGGCAGTCTCACTATGCCAGCTACTTTAAAGGGGCCCACGTTGTTCTGTGTCCGGACAATGACACGACAGGTCGTCAACACATGGCGCAGGTTGGATCCAAACTTAAGGGAAGCGCTGCGTCTGCCGCTGTTCTAGACATTAAAGACTTTTGGGAAGACGCTCCGGAGAAGGCAGATCTTAGTGATTGGCAAGCAGCCGGCAACGATCTCGATGGGATCTTTGATCTCATTGAAAGTCATTCCAAAGAATGGAAACCTGAAAACCCTCCATCAAAATTCAGAGCAGTTACCTTTGATCAAATAGATACCGCGGGCGAAGAGCATGAGTACCTGGTGCATAATTTGGTTACTCGACATGAGATCTCATTGCTTTACGGGGCATCGGGATCCGGGAAGTCGTTTATGGCGCTTTCGTTGGCTCTGGCTATAGCACGTGGTGTTCCATTCCGTAATCATCGTACGATCAAAGGTGGAGTGATCTATCAGGCCGGCGAGGGTGGTATTGGGATCAAGAAGCGTGTTCGTGGTTATCGACAAGCTTATATGGATAAAGGTGAGAAGGCACCGCCATTCGTCATGTTGTCGGCGCGCATTGACCTTTTCGGCAAGGAAGGTTCAACAGAAGCCCTCATTGCTGAAATAAATGCCTGGAAGCTTACATTCGATTGCCCTCTCGAAATGGTCGTGATCGATACATTGGCGACAGCAACACCAGGTGCAAACGAAAATGCATCAACAGATATGTCTGAGGTTCTCAAGAACTGTGAGCGGATCCGTGTGGAGTGCAACACGGCCGTCATGATAGTTCACCACAAGAATGCCAATGGAGACCGCCCACGCGGTCACACGTCCATATTTGCCAATATTGAGAATGCTCTGGAGTGTGAGCCGACTGAGCGGGTTGATACAGAAGAGATGGATGATGGTTCATCAATAACGCGCCCAATGCGTCGCCTGGTCGTTTCTAAGAATAAAGACGGGGAATCAGGCCACGGGATTGACTTCATATTGAAGCAGGTTCGACTTGGATCCAATAAGTTTGACGAGCCGATAACAACATGCGTCTGCGCTCCTCCAGCATCTCAAGGCGATGATAGCTCGAAAGCTATCAAACACCTCACTGACCAAGAATACAACGTCATGAAGGCTCTAAAAGACGCGATGGTTGATCGAGGAGATGAAACTCCTGGTTTCCTTCGACTTCCAAAATCTATCAGAACAGTCGTTGCCTACCGAGATTGGAGAATTGCTTATCAGTCACTGACCAGTGTTGATGACGAAGATGAGGAAAAAGCCAAACAGCGTGTTAAGCAAGCGTTGCAACGTGCAGGAACAAAGTTCCATAGAGCCGGATTTATCGGCCGGCAAGATAAGTTGCTTTGGTTCACTGGCAAGCCGATACCTGGTTTTCATCTCCCAGGCACCATCGAGCCAGATCCAGTTCAAAATGCTGGACCAATAGATGACACTCATGATGACCTTCCGATGGAGTTTTAATGAGTATATCTGGAAAGGTAAAATCTAAGTTTTTGCCCATTTTGGTGACATTCGGCTTCTTGTCACCAACTAAACCAGCAAAACGTTGCTCTGTAAGGGTTTCAGCAAGAGTTCTCGCAAAAGGTGACAATGCAAAATGGGTGTTTTGTCACCCACCTGTCACCGAATTGTCACCAAAAATAGCGCGAGGTATGAGTGTTGAGTAACCTCTTATACTTCGGCGACTGCCTTGATGTGATGAAAGAAATACCAAGTCAATCTGTTGATATGGTTTTGGCTGATCTTCCATATGGCACCACAAAATGTCGCTGGGATAGCCCGATCGATCTTTCATTACTATGGCCTGAATACACCCGGATATGTCGAGGTGCAGTTTTGCTATTTGCACAAACACCTTTCGACAAAGTTCTTGGTGCAAGTAATTTAAGTATGTTGAGATACGAATGGATCTGGGAAAAATCCCATGCAACCGGACATTTGAATTGCAACAAAATGCCAATGAAAGCTCATGAAAATATCTTAGTTTTCTATAAAAAGTTGCCCATATATACGCCTCAGAAAACAAGTGGGCACAAAAGAAAGACTATCACTAAGCGCAATGACAAATCGACTGTGTATGGGGCTCAGGATTTCGAAACTTTAGAGTATGACAGCACAAATCGCTACCCTCGGAGTGTGCTCCAATTCCCAAGTGATAAGCAAACCTCAAAGCTTCACGAAACACAAAAGCCCGTTGATCTGTGTCGGTATTTGTTACGGACCTACTCTGCAAAAGGTGACGTCGTTTTAGATAACGTCATGGGATCCGGAACAACCGCTATTGCTGCACTTTCAGAAGATAGACGGTTTATTGGTATTGAAAAAGATGCGGCTATTTTTAGTGCAGCAAAGGTACGCATTGAACAATTCCACAGCAAGAAGGAGGAAGCGCAATAGCTATTATCCATCCTTTTCAGCGGCAGCTGAACCCGTCGAACATGCCAAAAACATGGAGTGCAGAACTCGTCGAAGTTCGCCTGATCGGTTGCCTAGATTGCGTCTCCAGACTTCCAATGTCAGGCGTGGCATCTCTGATGTCAGCTTGGCCTCCACATTCCTATGATGATGGTGATTATGGTGGCCATTGGGAAGACGATGAGGACTTCGTTCCAAAGGAGATCCCTACGGCTCTGGAGATTTCGTTGATGGAAGAATCCATTACTTGGATCCTCACTTATCTCAAGCATGATGAAAACCTCTCCAAAGCAGCTGGTTTATTTATTCGAAAGAAGCGTCAGAACCTCAGCAGAGCAGCCATTGAGGGTGTTGGCGGTGAAGGTTGGTCTAATTATCAAATCACGAGGAAGGCCCGTATAGGGCTGCAGATCATTGCGGATGGGCTCAATGAAGACGGTGTAACAGTCAGATGAAGTATGAAAAGTTTACCAAACTTCAAAGTGCTTACATTGATGCTATAGGCTCATATCCGGTCGTATGGATCTGCAAAGGCAGCACTTACTCAGTATCAATGGCCAAAGATTTTTGGAGGTACTCAGACCATGAATTGCAGGTTTATTGGTTTGCTGATGAGATTACAGCCGCCAGAGTAAAGAAGAATTGCATTGAGCTGTTGTCGCTTCTACCCAATCCAATGGGGATGGAGTTCTCAGCATCAATTATTACTACATGCGGTTTGTTGGATATTTACTACGTTCCTCATGACAATATGATCCTGATGGCAGATGCATCGATTGAGCTAGTAACCAATGATTATGAGATGCGAAAAGCTAAAGGAGAGTTTCGCGCCTACTTCAAACAAAAAAAGAAAGCACGCAGTGCTGCACGATTAGTTGGAAACAGGGCATCTTCTGCAGCTCAGGATGAGGTTGATTTGAAAATAGCTCTGATACGGAAAGCTATTTCTGACATATCCTAAAGCTATTGCCTCGGATCCTATCAATGAATGATTGGATCATCAGGCAACCTCCCAGTAAAGTCACCACCTCTCATCATACCTATCCCATATGGATCTACGCTCGTTACCTTCATACTCTTGGTCTCGCATCGATGGCAGAATAGAGCGCTTTCAATACGCTCTAATGTCCAATGTGGTTTAACGTCTCCTGGGAGCATCTCAGGGCAGACTGTACAGTCTTGCTCAATTTCAAATTCTCTGTTTATTTGTTCCTTTTACGTTCTCATTTTGAGAGGGAGGAGTCAAATACGAATATGGGAGAGAAATTGGAAGGTTGTTATCATCATCGGCCGACATGGTCAGACCTTGATGCAGACAATAAGAAACGTGATCGGCAGGTGTTTTATGGCAAACA
Source organism: Boltenia villosa (assembly GCA_031471845.1). Lineage (NCBI taxonomy): Eukaryota > Metazoa > Chordata > Ascidiacea > Stolidobranchia > Pyuridae > Boltenia > Boltenia villosa. Next base: position 1,044 of record JAUELA010124117.1, on the reverse strand, counting down.
ACCGATAGCACGTCTTAGGTCGGAGATCTTTGGTCCGGAGAAAGACACTTGGAAATGTCACTTCCATTGGTATCCTCCGGAAGTCGATCGAGTAGCTCATAATCTTGAAGAGGCTCTGAGTGTTGTAAAGGATGTTCATGCGATGGTATTGGCCAAAGGCACGGCACAATATTGTCACCCTGAGGAGCGTTAGGTCTTAAGAAGCTCGTATATCATAGCAGCACGATCGTCTGTGATCGGCTTTTTGCCGCTCTCCATCTTTCGCACATGGTCTTTTGCATTCTTGCCGGCATAGCCAAGCTTCTCTGCCATCTCTGAGAGAGTGAGATTAAGCTCATATCGTGCATTTTTGAGTTCTATACCAGTCATTAATTCCGCCTGTTTGTCTACATTATTGTCCAAACAATACTTATATAGAACATGCCTTTATACGAAAAAAATATGGTTCAGTGTCCAATATTTTTTGACTTCCTCGAATGACTGGTGCTGGTGAGAAAAGGAAGGAGGGGCCGAAGCCCCTCAGCCCCTCAAAGGTTGAACTACATAAATAGTTTGACAATAGCTACAATCGCCAAGGTTCCAGTAGAACCAACGATCAATGGATACCATTGTGTTTCGCGATTTAATTTTGATGTTTCTGCGATAAGCTTTGCAATTTCTGCTCGTATCTTATCATCTACAATTGTTTGTTCTTCAACAGTCATTTTGATTTCCTTTTAAAGTGGGCCACGATGGCCCTTGAACACTTTCTAAATTATATTATTTATATAAAAAAGCAAGAAAAATCGGCTGAAATGTCTGTTTTCTTGACGGTTTTCAGAGTTAATCACTATCTCGATTCAAAGTGATCCTGCGCTCTGAATCGATTTGTTTAGTTGTCCTTCAATTCTTGCATTCGAGCGCGGCCCATAATTGCGCCTTCACGCATTGTTATTTCTTTAGCGCCGGCAGCAACGGCAAGCTTTCGTTTACTGTCCATCCTTAGGTCTAAGCCCCCGACTTTAGTCGGGAAGAGGCTTTAGCCGTTTTTGTTTCAGCCATGAA
>JAUELA010123897.1:0-15939 GCA_031471845.1 Boltenia villosa | reverse complement strand
AGGCTCGTAGGATACATAGGATTTATGTTTCTGCAGAGTTGGAACAACACATCAAGAAGGTGGGCTACGGTATCAACTTAATATACGACCACCTTCTGTAATCAACTCTGCAGGTCGACCAATATGAAAAAAACCCGCTGGGGTAGGGGGTACTGGAAAATAGCATATCCCATTTTCCAGAGATCCCCCTACGGAATATCCTATACCAATTCTACCGGGAAAGTATATTCTAAAAAAATATATACTATGACTCAATCCTCGACTGGTTGGATGACACGAAACTTGGAATTTCAAAACTTCTTCAATCATATGGGAAACTAAAACAATATAGGAAAAAGAAAAAATGGAGAAAAAAATGGACATGCTTATACAATTAGGCACTGACAATACAAAAATCCAGTAGATAGTCACAAAATTGAAAGAAGAAGAAAATTCCAAGTTTCGTTTCAAGGCCCGCCTGGCGAGGATTGAGGACCTAGACGATATGGAGAAACCCACCCGGTATTTCTTCCAAAAAATCCATCAAAGCGTAGAAAAAACAAATATTAGAAGCTTGCGGAAGGAGGACGGCTCGGGAGTTACCAGCCAAGAAAACATAATGGACGAGGTCACGTAATTTTATTCAGAACTTTGGGGTAGAGACACCCTGATCCAACATCACTACAGGACAAGTTCTGGACGAAGGTAGTCACTGGAGAGGAGGCAGTACAGATAGATGCACTGGCCACGGTCGATAAGATCAAGATCATCATCGACCAGATGGCCAACCACAAAGCACCCGGCCCAGACGGTCTTTCAAAAGAATTCTTCATTTCATTTTGGGAAACAATTAAAACCTTTTCACTTCAATTATCAACCAAATTCTTATTTTCGGTAGGTTGCCAATTAGCGCCCGTGAAGCCATCATCAAAATTATATATAAAAATGGCGAACAGCGTTTGCTGAAGAATTGGCGACCTTTCTCCAACCTAAATTTTGACTATAAAATTGTGTCCAAAATTATAACCAACCGGCTTAAATCAAAAATATCAAAATTCTTCAATCCATCACAAAAAACCACCGTTCCGGGTCGGAACATCTTTGATGCGCGCAAATATCTACACTGCCTATGAGTATGCCACCCATAGAAGGACCTCTCTCCTGATAGCAACATTCGATCAGAAGAAGGCCTTCGATAGGATGGATAATACTTACCTCTTCAAATCCCTTATCCGGGTTGGTATACGAGGGAGAGCGCTATCCTTAATCAAGAATATGTACAGAAACATATTCAGTATGTTCGAAGTAAATGGACTCAAATCACCCCAGATCTTCATAGGCAGGGAAATTAGGCAGGGGTGCTCCCTGAGTATGTTGCTGTACATAGTTCAACCGGAGCCTTTTGCCAGGCATGTCCTGAGCAATCCCAATATCCATGGCTTCAGAATCGAACGGTATAAAACCAAATTAGAACAAGTTGCAGACGATACCACCATAATCTGCACAACCTCCGATTCTGTCCGTGCCATGCTCCGCGAACTAGACGCTCTCCACTGTGGGCTGGCCAGAGAGTCAATAGATTGAAAACTGAACTCCTCTGCGTGGGAGGACCAAAATCATTGGCCAATATTTTGGCCTGGATCATATCAATTGGACGTGGAAAGAAAAAGGGCCAAAATCAACTCAATCCTTGGTATATACTCAACCAGATCTCTCACGTGGTAGGGTAAAGTTTCGATCTTAAACTCTCTGGCGGTCTCACAGGTGATATACCATGCCCGGACCGATGCCAAAAGACGTGACCAAATCCATTGACTGGCGATTCCACAATTTTCTCTGGCTCCCAGAGAAAATGGAAGGAATCAGCCGAAAAAAAAACGAGCCGAACTCCTCGATGGTAGCATTAAAATGCCGGATATCGCCAGCAAGGTTCTAGCATGTAGGGTAGAAAAATTCCGAAGATTGGTTAAACTAGAATCCCCAGAACAATTTTGGGAGGTAGGAGCCCTCTATCATCTGGGCTCCAAAATCAAGATGGTGAGCAAGAATATATTTATTCGCTCAGCATGCTCCATGCGGCCCTCTTAGCCCCATCTTGGAAGGAGAATTGCGAGACCTTCATATCCCTCAATATTCAACCTCCCGATTCCATCCAAGATAAGCCGCTAAGGGAGCTGTACACCACCCTGAAAGATCAAAATACAATCAAGACTACAATCTTCAGAATAAAACTGGCGAGGAGGTAGCTTGGGGCACAATCCTTCTGAGAAATATTGACAAATATTTCTCAAACAAAGAAAGGATCCTGAGCTACCGAATCGCCCATGACGCTTTTTTCTACGGTAAGAAACAAGAGCGCATCGGCCTTGAACTGATAATTCAAGGCCAGAGGGAAGAGATATGCTGCAAATTTTGCAGGTTACCTGTCGATATCACCGACCATATCTTTGCCCTATGCCCACTTACCATAAGAGCGCTCGCAAACCTCGAGCTGCTCCTCCCTAGGATCACTGGGAAATCCACCAGTATCACTGAAGACATAATGCTCTTCAATGTCCAGCTTGGGGAATTTAGGACATTTGCCCTAAAATGGCAAATGTCTAAAAATTGTATTTATCAGTATAAAACCAGACTGGACATCCCAAATGTGATACTGATGGATAAACATCAATACCTGGACCATCTCCCCAAAAAAATGGTCCAGAAGGCAATTAAATCTGTTGAAACCTGGGGTGAAGAAGAGCTCGGCCTCAGAGAGGGGTGGAGAGAAGGGATCACATAGACCCCTCATGACGCCATCCTCTCCACCCCTCCTAGAATGTAATTAGGAAAACTATATTTTTTTTCACATTTTGTTCATTGGATACTTTAATTCTCAGCCTATATTTTCTCTTTTCTTTAAATAATAGGAAGTAAATTAAACCGCATTCACAATGCTGGTATTTACCTTAGTTTACAACTATGTTAAAATATAAAATAGTTCCTCTTTCTCCTTAGTATATACCTTTCCCCCCTCTTCCCTTTTCTCCCCTCTTTTCTTCCTCTGCTCTCTTTTCTTCCTCATGATGTAAAAAGATACGACAGAGAAAAATAAAATAAAATAAATAATAATAAAAAAACTTCGGAAATGATGATGGGAGCAGAGTTTTTACTCTGTAAAGGAGCAATCCTCCCGAGTGCAATCTCATGGCCTCAGTTGCCAAGAGAGAACACTTCTGGTCTGAAATTATAAAAAAAGGCCTTATTAAGGCTGACAAAAACTCTAATAAGAGTTAAATATGCCGCCTTTACACAATACCAAGAAGGGGTATACGAGGCACAAGAACGATGTGTTTCTCTGTTGGCACCTGAGGAATCAGATGCAGATAATAGAACTTGGTTTGAACAAAAATCGAGTGATTGTTGCGACTCTGAAGAAACGCGACTTTGCGAATTTGAAGGCATGGCTGCTTCGTGCTGACGAATCTGCAAACGATAATGTCACATGATGAGGTTGGACCTTCTTCGAAAACACCTAAGAAGGAATTCCCCTTCAAAGGAATGAGATACGACGATACTGAATCTCGATCAGTAGATTATGTGAATCAATTAATGTTACAAAAAAACGAAATTACGAGAAGCTTAATAAAGCAACAACGAATGTCGCTGATTACGCAACGAAAGGTTCCAATTTTCGATGGCAATCCTCTAGAATATATGTCATTTATGAGATCGTTCGAACATACAATCGAATCTAATACTTATAGGAAATCCTACTGTCGTGTGGATTCCACTATACGTGTAAGATAGATGAAATGCAAAAGATTAATTAGTTTCTCTATGCCTATCTAGTTCCGCTTCCTTCGTTCCTCAATCCTGTCTGACATATGCTATAATGAATCAGACTTCTGTTCACATAGAATCATGATTATATTCTCTTGCCTCGGCAAGTTATTAAAACCGCCCTCTCATTAACAAGAAAGCATTGAGTATATATAGAAAACCATACGAAGAAATGGTATAATTAAAATGAACGAAAACAATGTTAACTGTCGCCATTAGTCAGACATTTGGTTAACATAGAAATAGAGAGAAATCGTCATCTATAATTGTCTGACATGCCTTTAAGGGACGGTATACGTACAGAATGACTCCATAATCTTTCACGGCGACTCGTTATAATTAAAACAATAACAACTGATACGAAATTTAATATAATTAACTTGTTTTAGAATGATGTCGGCCCTTATAAACCCAATTATACTAAATTACCCTAATTATTATCGATCACCTCTACATACTGACGACGCAAGAGATCGACTCTATTTCTTAGAACAATATCTTACTGGTGCTGCAAAAGAACTGGTACGAACTGGAACTGGCATATGTAACCATGTAGAGGCCTTGAAAGGGCCAAAACTTTGCTTCAGAAAAACTTTTGTAATCACTGTAGATTAGCCACTGCATATATTGACAAAGGAATAAGCTGACCATCAATAAAATCAGAGGACGGAATCGGTCTCAACGAATTCGCACTTTTCTTGAACAGTTGTAGAAACGCAATGGAGGATATGCCAGAAATGAACCATCGAAAGAACCTGCAGACGATCGTGATGAAACTTACTTACAAATTGAGAGAAAGATGGCGTACAATAAAAATTGGAATAAAAGAAAATGGTAAGTGAATTCGTTTTGATGACCTGGTTACACTTTATTGATAGGCAGTCAAAGATTTTAATGGACCCAATATTTGGTCAATTATCCGATGGCTATGACAAAAGAATGTTTAAAGACCAATACACTATATATAATAAGGTATCCTACCAAAAGGACAATTTTGCCTTGAATGTCACCAAATGCACTGACTCGTCAATTCTGGAGTGTTTATATTGCAAAACTGAAGGTCATGATATAGATATTTGTAAAGAACTAATGATCAAATCCCATGAAACGAAAATTGAATTTCTGAAATCAAAAGGAAGATGTTACGGATGTTTGAAATATGGTCACATGAATAACACTTATTAACATGTGAGACATATTGTCGTGATGGGACCGGAGAAGTAAAATGTGCACTTCCAATAATTCCAGTCAAAGTTAAAGTAAAAAATTGTAGTAAAGTGGTGAAAACGTACGCGTTTTCTGGATTCAGGTAGTACTGCATCCTTTTGCACGGATGCAATCATGAATGAATAGAATATTAATGGGAGGACGACCAAGTTGATATTGCGCACTATTGGAAAAGAAGAGAAAATCTCCTGTGACATTGTCAATGGGTTGGAAATATCATCATTAGAAGATGATAACTATATTCATTTGCCGAAACTATATTCACAAAGTGAAATATCAGTGTCAAATGAAAATATTCCTCGTCAAATTGATATTGAAAAGTGGCCTCATTTAAATGAAGTTCTCATACCTTGTATTAAATCCGATGTTGGGCTTTTACTCAGAATAAACGTACCTCTCGTTATGCAACCTTGGAAGGCAATTAGAAGTCGAAAAAACGGGCCATGTGCAGTTAGAACCTTGGGGTGGTGTGTGAACGGGCCATTGGAAAATCCCATCGATAAACACTGCGAAGAGGCGCATACATTTTGTGCCGCGGTAAAAAGGATCGCGGCGGAAGAGAAACTAGAACAAACCATGGTACAGTAATTTACGGAAGCGTTAAGAAAAACATCGGATATTTTGAGATAAATCTCCCATTTAAATCTGTGGAATTGTTTAACAGAGGGCTGCCAACTTCAAGCTTGGTGAAAAGGTTTAAGCGAGATCGAATGTACTATAACGATTATCGAAGGTTCATGGGTGATTTGATAAGTAAAAGATACGCCGAAAGGGTACCAGAGGCCAAGGGTGAAATAAAAATAAATGATGGCAAGGTGTGGTACATACCGCATCACAGCGTATATCACGCAAAGAAGAAAAAGATCAAAATTGCGCAGCCACATATCAAGGAACTTCGCTAAACGAACAGCTGTTGCAAGGTTCATATCTGGCAAATACGCTTATTGGTGTTCTCATAAGATTTCTGCGGATTTGACTGCTGTGAATTATGGTCATCTGTTTAAAGATGAAATTGCTAAAACGGTTGAACAAAACTTTTATGTAGACGATTGTCTGGAATCAGTGTCGTGCGATGATGACGCGGTGTATATGATGCAAGTTATTAGAATTCTATGTACAATGGGAGGATTCAGTTTAACTATAAGTGCGTGTGTTCAAGTAAATCTGTCCAATCTTCTATTCATATTGTTGAATGGGCCAAATGTGTTAAAGACTTGGATTTGGATGAAAAGCAAGCAATTTCTTTTTGCAAAGGGGAACCGATTGGAAGTTTTCCCCGTCTCTTGTTGGGGATCTCATGTTGGGGGCGTATTTGAAAGACAAATTCGTACAGTAAGAAATTTTATAAATACTGTGGGCAAAAATCAAATTACTGACGATGAAGAGGAGTAGGCCGATAACAAGGATTTCGAATGAATGAATGATTTGGAACCATCAACTCCGAATCATCTTTTACTGTTGAAAACTAATATGAGTTTACCATCTGAACTATTTGATAAACATGATTTATATTCCAGAAGACGTTGGAGACAAGTTCAGTATATGTTTTGGAAACGCTGGGTGAAAGAATACCCGCCCCTACTGCAAGAAAAACAGAAGTGTAATAAAACTAAAATAAACTTCCAAGTTGGGACATTGTTCTAATAGGAGATGATTCTGGTTAATGGGAAAGGTTGTGCAGACAATGCCCGACCTAAATGGACTTGTTCGCAGAGTGAAGTTGAAGACGAAAACGAATGAACTGATCAGACCAATTCACAAATTGAGTTTCTTGGTGGAATCAGAGGATTGATGGAAACTTGTTTAGAATAAACTTTATAATGTAGTGATTTGTGGTGTAAGAATTGGTGAAAATTTGGTGAGAGGAAGTTATGAAGAATGAACGCGAAAATTTACTTTAATGGTCATTTTGTATTTCACACGGACACCAGAAGGAGCTTAAGGTGGATTTTGGCTTAGAATTGATTAATAACTTTCTCGCCAAGAGCTGCGATGAATTATAGGACCGGGTGTAGAAGCCAAAACAGTCGTATTTCTATTTTTGTTTACATGTGTTCACAATTGTTTCATCTAATAATTTATTGCTTTGTATTTCCCGTATTTTCATTTAACAATCATTAAGTTACGAGGCGCGAGATGATTACTTCAACAAATTTGAGTCTGGACCCAAGAAGACGACGGCAAATGAAATAGTATCGATGAACAGGAGTCCCGAAGACGGAGAGATATAGAACAAAGCAGCCTACTAACGGACGGACGGACAAAACTGGACCTGCTGAACTAAACCAATTTCAACCTCCACCTCAGACTCCACCCCAGACTTCACCTCCAACTACACCTTCTTCACTCCAGACACCTCGCGCCTATATCTACCTTACGGAAACTTCCAACTTGAATATTTTAAACTTTATTATTGCAATCAATTTATTTTGTCTTAAATAATTTAATATAATCTGTCACAAAGAAGTATACAGTTTAAGTAGATTGGCTACCACACAGCTGCTATAGAGAATTCCGGAAAAGTGCTCATCAGGAAATCAGCATATCACAAATTTATTAATGGCCGAAAAGACCACATCAATTCAGAATAGTCATCGGTTATTAGGGATTGATTTATTGTTCGCGTTCGTTTAAAATTAGTGGCGGTTGTCAGATTGATAGGCGCATGTTTTCGACATCTGCTCGTTTCTTAATATTGTGCTCAATTTCATCACATTCTACTCTCTGGTTTAGTAATTATCATATCTATAATTTGATGACTAAAAGTAATTTCATCAGGCCGAGAGTTTAGAAAGAAAGAGAAGAGATTATCAACATTGTCTATAATGAAAGAAATAAAAAAGATATGGAAGATATTTTATGACCGATATTGGACAATATAGTGATACAACCATACCGATCTTCTAATGCTCAGTTGAACAAATGATATTTTACTGGGGGAGATATCATGGGGCACTCATCAGATTTGAACATGAGACTAATACAATCCGAAGGCGTTCGACTCAAAACGATAGGTCACTTGCGGCTCTTTTTGTAGCTGGCGGAGCATTCATTACCTTACAAAACGAGCAACAATGATACAATGCTGAATCGACAAATTTTCAATTGAGTGAATATCTATCTGCCAAGATTTGTGCATTGCTATTTATATTCAATTGGCGTTATTCCCCTAAATATTGCCGTTCCAAACCTCGATAGGTTTTTAAATGAATATTCAACTCAAGATTTTCAAGTTTTTAATACTATTGTTCATATTTGAATAGTAGCATCAACAGTTCTTCTTCTGAGTTCCGGGCAAATTTTGTCAGGGCCCCCTGATGAATGTTTGTAACTTGAATTATTATTTGGTGATTCAGGCTTCATTCATGCAGAGGTTTGAATGGATCATTTGTAATGAATTAATTGTAAATGAAATGCCTCTCAAGATCATGAAGAAGAGGATTAATCACCTCTTGTCAGCGTCACGATGAGAGGAATGCTGCTGTGAGCCTGTCTAATTTTAGCTCGTGCTCATTTTGGGGTGAATAAGGTTTTTGTTAGCAATTTTAATCGGAAGTTCTCTGAGAGATCACCTTTCTATGTTTTACAGATCTTTGTGCACCAGCCAGTTAAATGTCAGAGCGTGAGTAAACCATTCAGTTGGTTTTAGTGGCATGCCATATTTTTCTATACTGACTTAACGCTGTTTTAAAAATCTTGTATTTTAAATGACGAAAATGTATATGCTATAATGCTTGAATTTGTGAAAAGGCAATAATTCAGATATAGTTAGTTGTTATATCTTCAATAGTATTGTACATACTTTTTCTAATAGTTTCTAGTTAGAGGCCCAACATCGGTGGTAAGCCAACCTCTGATGGAAGGTCCAACATATGTGGTAAGGCAATCATTGGTCGTAAGCCAACCTCTGGTGGAATACCCAAACACCGAAAATATCTATCTGTCTATATCTAGTTCATTATGAATATTCTTTAGTCTCTGGTGAGAGGCTTAACACAAACTTGGTAAATAAAACATAAATACCATACACTGCAAAGGATAATTAAATTTCATATCATACTCATATTCTTGAATAAAATCTGGATATTATTATATGTAGGCTACCCTCATTTTCCAAGCATTTTCAGATGTTTAAATCAACGGTTCTTTAGAAATTGTTAGTGGCGGTGGTTTTCCTGGTCATTGACGCAACTGATATTTTTCAAAAACTTAATCGGAAACAATCGGTTGCAGCTTGGTAAAATATGGTTAAAGCTCAAATTGAATAACGTAAATTATGAATATATTTGGAAAGGAATAATTTTCTGATAATATTGACTTCATTCAAACATCTAAATCTAGAAATCAGCATTTTCGTATTGCATGATCTAACATATTCTAACTAGGGATGGGCATTTTCGAATCTTAAAAGATTCGAATCGAATCCGTATCATTTTTGTCTGATCGAATCAGATCGAAACATGCATGCTTACCAAAAATGGATCGGATTACACTTTACCATTCACAAAATGGCTGATCACGCTTTATTCTTATTTGAGTAGATCAATAAATGAATAAACTACTACGAAAAGTGGGGAAAAATTCAAATTTCTCAAAGTATAAAGTAAAATATAAGCGCAATAGCATATCAAACGACAGTATGAAAACAGAAAATATGAGGGATTTGATATTTATAAACATTAAAAAGCATTTTTGGTTTTGGTGCAACAACACAAATGAGAAATTTACTAGACAAACAATATTTTACTACAATTTATCGATCCTTTTATTAGTTTGTAATTGTATGCGGTGAAGGTGACATCTGAAATAGTATCATTTTCGAAGAAATAGATAATTTTCAAATTGATTTTCTCCTATCGTATTAAAACGTCAATTGTTGGGTGCAACAATGTAGCATGTCTAATGAATAGAGAGATGAATTTCTTTTCAATGGAAATATATCCATATCAATATTGATAAATCAATTATGACTAAATCATTCATCAAAATTTTTTTTTTTTTTTCTAAGCAAAATATTACGTTGTCAACATGTGTGGATAATATTTTGTAACAGAGATGATGTGAAATCTACATACCTTGGATTTAAAAAAAATCAATAAGTAAATAGCCGAATCGGCGAATCACGTTTTCCGATTCGAACCACAGGCGATTCAATTCGGATTCGAAGTGCCCATCCCAAATTCCAGCCATCCTATTTTGAAAATTGTTTTAGTTAATTGCGCGTTATTAGGATATTTGTGTGAAAAAAAACAAAAACAGGGTGTTATGCTTGATGATTCAAATTTCAAAATTAAAAATGTATAAATTTCCACCAGTATTTTCTATTTTTTTGGTTCCATTCTTCAGTGCAAGAATATTCTTCTTCTAAGCTTTTACGGGCCATATCCATGTGCTCTGCATAGATAGAAACATGAAGATCGTTCTCAGCTATATCCCAATTGAGTTTTTTCAAGAGGTCCTTAACAACAGATTCATGTTTCTTCCTCAAGGCAGCCGGCTTTATGTAGTTATTTCTCAAAGGCTGTAATAATTATGAAATAGCATCAAATAGAAATGAAATCAAAGAATCATAATAAAATGCAGTTTGATAAAATTCATTGTTACGTCACAACCTGTAATAACAAACAGCGCTCTCTAAAAGAGTCGGGGGTCAGCAAACTTTTTGGAGGCTGGCTGGATTAGAAAAGTTTTGATGTCTTGCGAGCTAAGGCGAATGTGAAACAATAGTCATGCAAGTGGTGCTGGTGCGGCATTTCGTGCCCTTGGGGGGGGGGGGGGGAAATTCTATGAGATGCCTAGAACTTCTTTTAAAACTTCTAATGGACTCAAATTGACACTCGTTATAAGCAAAAGTGCGGGCCAAAAATGTGTCGCCTATTTTAATAAAATTTGACCGGTTTATTATCAAAAATCAGTTGTTTTTGGAATTTCTCTTTTTAAAATCATTTTCTTTATATATCAATTTAATATATAACGATATTCGGTGACAATTATTTTCGTTTACCATATGTCGTGATCCCACATTTTGAATATCCCACGGGAGTTGCAAAGTTATGATAGGTTTGCCAGTTTAGCCTTTTCGAGGCCAAATTCTCGCAATTCGGTCTTTTTTAATTTGTTCGGCCTCATAAAATAGTCTATTTTCCTGGCATTTTTTTCCACAAACCAAAACTGGCATACACCGTAGTTTCCCCACTTTCGACCCCGATATAATCTCGCTTAGTTATTTCAATTGCGCGTCATAGCATGGAAGTTCCAATGTCCTAATTGTTTCGTCACAGTGAAGTATTACAGTGAAATGCCAGTTTATGTTCTCTATATTAAAAACATTATATTTTTTTTCGGATCGAGTGAAACTGGAACATAAATCATTTATAAATGAATTTATAAATGAATATAAGAGAAGGATCATATTACTATGAAGTTTGGTATATATTCCACAGTTCTTTACTATTGATCACAAGAGTTTAAAAACATTTATAAAAAGGATGGGCTAATAATCTAGAATTTTCTATGTTGACAACAACTGAACGCATGTGCAAAATACGCTCATCTAATTGTCAAGGTGTGAATATGTCGGGAGTCGAAAAAAATGTATATTCTAATTGATTTGGCTTTCTTTTTCAGTATGGGGTGACCTCCGTTTGGCATTTTTCAAATTTTAATTCTTCAACATGGTGATGGTATTCACGCCGGTCCTACCTACAACTTGTTTTCTAATTAGTTGAAATGTGTTCAATTATGGATGTTACGGATAGAAAATGGCATTAAAGTAAAATTGGAATTAAAGTGAATTTGAACTTTAATTAAAAGTAATATTGACTACTCAGTCATTGTTTTCCTTAACTGAATCATTTATAGCTCTCCTATGAGCCACAGCATTTCTGTGACGTCACATTTACGAAAGCGGGAATTCGTATTGCACCAGGAGAACAAACGTTTTATCGCCGCCATATTGTATTCAGAAATGTTCTGAATATATATTTAATTTAGCCAAGATTTTGAGCATTGAATTTAGCGTGATTCATGGCATTTTAGTGTTAGTTATTGCATGATTAGTTAGGATTATAATTGTGCCTTTGCTGTGATATGTTAGTTCTCTGTTTATTGAGATATATTCATCTTAAGTAAAGTTGCAGGTTAACTTTGTTTAAGTAATGACAAAGAAGTGTTCTAGTACACTTGCCCCCGGAATTTTTGCGAGGGGACAATTGTCCGAGAGCAATTGTCGGGGGGCGGGAATGATTAAAAAAACTTATCTACCATACTCATTATTTACTCTGCATCATAATGAGAATTTTTCATTTTTACCCATAAAACGTACTGTGCCAAATTTGAAACTTCTAGATTATGTGGCATATAGAAATATCACATATAAGGATACAATAAACAAACCAAGAATATTGATCCTCCTTAATTTATAAACATATCAGAGAGTGGAGTTGTTTAATGTTGGTAAATGTGTATCTTATAAAAACGAACCTCTTTGAACGCATCATAATACTTCACATAGGCTTGAGTCCTTGCATGTTGGAGCTGTGTAATCAAACATTCCTGGAATAAAAATATTGCAAAAATTATTCAACTTATTCATGTTTTGGGTAGTATGTGAAGTGAAGTGAAATAGTAAATACTTGTTGATATTTATCAAACATAGCATGTAAAACATTCTAAATTAGATTATTACTGATATATTGTCCTAGTTCACTGTAACGTTTTGCAGTGTTTATAAAATATTTAATATATTTCTACAAAAGATCGCATTTTAAAACTTTGATTCAATTCCAATTGAGTTAGATTTCAACTGTCACCTTGTTTTCTTTGTTGATTTCTTCAATTTCCTCAAACTTGTCACCAAGCTTTCTCGACAACTCTGCAATGTGCTCTTCCAGCTCTTGTTCAACTATAGTTGTGAAGTTAGCTCCCTCCAAGATAGCTCGAAATTTTTCCGCCTCTTGTCGAACCACATTCTCGTGAATCTCCTTCAATTGCGATTCTTCCATGTACTTGTCAGCATACTTGAAAAGGTGAGAGAAAGTTATACAAAAGCTTTGCTTACTAGTCAAGTATATTCAAGGCTTTTGGAAAGAAATCAAGAGACACCTCTTCCATGATGTTCTCATAGTTAATTGAAGATTCTGCTGCTTTTTGCTTCATGAACCTTTTTTCTTCTTCCTGGAAAAAGTGTTATAATAAACAGATAGCTTACTATATTAACCAGTGGAGGGATTTAGCATTCACTCGTCAATTTCAATTCAAAAGACACAGTAGTTAGATATGCAAGCAAATGCTTGTTTTATATTTTACAACAGTAATATTCAAGAGGCTAGGTTCAGGATGCGGATTATGGTAAGTGGGGCCATTTATATTGAGTGTACCCTGGCCTTGCTTTCCAACCTATACGGATTTATTGTAAACATCAATAAATAAAACTTACCTTTGTATTTTCAATTTCTCGTTTTTCTTCATTTTTTTCTATGACTTTTCGATGAATTTTTGATACTTTCTCCTTAAGCTTCTCTAAATACTCATCGTTCAAGTGAATGTTGACTTTCAAGGAAAATTTGTCGTAAATCTTCGAGGCATAATTCGTGAGTAGTGTCTCCAACTCGATGCTTTGGAATATTTGACTACCGTCAGTTTCCTAAAAACATGAGAAATTTTTATAAACAATAACCCGAACTACTGCATGAGAAATCTCGAGTACGAATCGAGATATTACCCTCATCATATTTTCCTCATACTCTTTCCACATTTTCTTGACAAGTTTCTGCGCCTCCATTTTAGCAACGAGCTGAAAATGAACAGATAAGAATCAAATTCATTTCAATATCAATCTTTTTTACAACTGAGCTCGCCATCTCGCTACTGCTTCGTTAGTTTGCGTTGGACTTATTTGTTGATAAAATATTGACTAAAAATGGTAAATCATATTTATATCCCACTTTTGGAAGAAAGTGTACGACGCAAGTTATTTACTAGCAGGATGGGATTTTTGATTGTATTTATATCGAGTAATTTTAAAATTTTAAATATATTGAGAAATAGAAAAATATGCACATGAAATACACAATTTGTACACGACCTTATAATATATGGTTTATGTCAAATTATATAAAAAGTATCAAATTGTAATATTATTTTGATGTGAAATTGCTAATGTAAAATAATAATGATATGATAATATTTTATTGACATATTTATGTAACATTAATGAAATTAATAATCAGGAACTTGTAAAACATGATTAAATTAAACCGGCAACAAAGAGCTACTCTTGTTCAAACAACAAAATGGAAAATGGAATTTTTCAATAATAAACCAAAATCAATTTAGCAAATACACAATTTTTCATGTTGTCAGCAGAATTGATCGGCTCGTCCCGGTCATTTACGTGATATAGATGTGTAACTTATTTTATCTCATTTTCCCCCTAAATTATATATTTTAATCAATGTGATGTGTGTCTAAGAACTCCAAAATAACACAAGAAATTAAGCAAAGCAAACTAAGCCCATATTTTTCTACAATACATTTTGAAATATTATTTTTCACAAATCTCACACCCAGTGAACAATAACAATTGATTATTACCCCTTTATCCTTGTTAGTTGTTTTTATATAGTCATATTCTCTCGCAATCGTAGCCTCTAGATAATCCCGATGTTTTTCTCGACATTCCACTGATCCGTATGGAGTCTTTTCATCGAATAGCTTCTTGGCATCAGAAGACGCTTTATTGTGTTTTTCCTCCAACACAGTTTCTGTTAAGAAAACTTGGGTTGCCTAAAATACAAAATATATAGAAAATTGATTTCGAATATTAATCAATTACAACATGTAATTAAACAGTTGGTTGAGGGGTTCAAAATATAAAGCAATTGACGCACATAATCTAGTAATATCTGCTACAAATTTCCTATGGGGAAACTTCACCAATAAGAATTTTGAATTTAAAATATTTTAGAACTTTGTGCGTGTGGAGCTATTACGTAACCCGACCAATACTAATTTTGCCCCTCTAAATTATAACCTTGATCCGTGTTTCGCTAATTTGCACTTGTTTGTTCACTAAAACTGCTTCTTTGATTTTTGCAATATACTCGCGGAAGTTATTTCAAAACGTTGATTTCTATTGTTTCAGAATCAGCTACTTTGCCTTTTTTTCATTACAAGGTAATAATTGGCTAAATTTCGAACATTTCAGGTATCCTGGGTATGATCAAACCAATTCACCCATTCTTACCCCCATTTTGATACCCAAATAATAAAATTTAGGAAATTCGAGATACTCTGTATTACTGTTCCCTATCCAAAACCTGTCTAACAAATCTCGAGAGTGATATGGAATGAAATGAGGATTTTGTGACCGCTTATTTTACTCTCATGAAACACAATTACGATTTATGTTTTTTTATTTTTAAATACGTTGTATCGGGAAAAATATATGTATTTATTTGAATACTTATTTATAGAATTAGTTTATTTACAACTACTTACTTCTCTCATTTCGTCCAAGTACTGGCCAATGCATGATTTCTGCGCTTCTAAGTTTTGTGCATCTGCTGCGCTCTGAAGTTAAAAACAGAACCTACTTGATATAATTCACATGCAAACAATAATGGCCGTTTTTACGATTGAAACAGAATAAGTGATAATAAAAATCTGTATTATCTAATTTGTATATTATCTAACTTGTGAGATGAAGCGTAATTTGACACAAACCGAAGAATAGGCCTTTTCAGAATATTCTAAATTTAATAAAAAATTTAAAATAATTCGACGAAGTCATATCTTTTTGTTTTTGTAGCTAGCAAAACTAGCAGGTTGAGGTTTTTATGTAGTCTATAGTATAGGGTGTTTTCTTTATAAACCCAAAAGTTTAATTTTAGGGACCAAAATGAGAGTCTA
>JAUELA010123786.1:0-15940 GCA_031471845.1 Boltenia villosa | reverse complement strand
GATCCGCTACTGCCGTAACAAAATAAAAAGGCGCAGCAAAATGTTTCGTTATTTTTGACTTAGTTCTTCTGAGATTATTTTTTTTTCGGAATAGAACCATACATCATATTATTAAATCCATACCACCGACATGACTTACATCAAAAAACAATTTGGCAACACGAAATAAAAAAGAAGTCGGATTTCAATAGACCAAATTGTAACATAGCAATGTATGTTTTGAAATGCTCTGTTTCGTAATTAAGTATACATATACTTTCATTCTGCATTCACAAATGTAAAAGTAACTTTTCATAGTAAATTAATTTCACTCAATCTCTGTAGGCCCCCCCCAGATGGCGTAGGCCCCTGGGCTACAGCCCATAAAGCCCATGCCTTAATCCGGCCCTGCAAACACCAATGAATTTTTAGTACACATATATACAATGCTGAATCTCAGAACAGCCGACCACTATTTGTGACGTCGTAGCATTGTTGTTATAATATCATAAATGCCCAATTAGACAGACCTCCATCTGGACATAGCGTGACCTCCATCTGGACAGAGTGTGACCTCGATCTGTACACTTGGACAATACACCTAGAACCTAACGTTCAGGCAGAAAAACCGTACCCCAGGGATTGGCGCTACCGCGTTAGCGCCGTTTTCGAATAAAAAAATAGTTAAAATCACTCAGCGTATTACCGAGTTTATGACGTTTTCGGATCTAGGTGACGGATGGTTCAGTTTTCAATAAAATTGAGTTTATTAGTATAAAAATGTGATATTATTACAAACAGTATTCTAACTTGGAAAGGTTTGATGTCCTGCGAACTTTTTATTTGAGCAGCTTGAGCGTATTCATTGAAGTCCTGAAAAGGAAAAAAATTATTATAACGTTTCCCTGTTTTATCCATTTCGCATTCCATGTTTTATCTGTATACCTGAAGGTGTTCGAGATCATGCGAACATTTTCTTTGAGCAGCTTGAGCGTATTCAGTGAAATACTAAAAAGGAAAAAAAAATTATTATAACGTTTCCCTGTTTTATCCATTTCGCATTCCATGTTTTATCTCTATACCTGAAGGTGTTTGAGATCATTCTCCTGGATCTGCTGCGATACATTGAAAATTTGAATCGAGCCTATTAATGTGCTGAGAGCGAAGATCAAGGTAGTTGTTTTTTTGTCTGTTGTATTGGCAAACATTCCTTGTGTGTCCATGAGGAGAATGGCTACCTAGAATGACAAATAATGAAATGCATGCAAATAAGGATTTTACGATTGCTCCCATGAGAATGATTACAGCTAAATTGCTCGATTGTACAAAGATACGTCTCAAAACTCACTTTAGTTAGTTAGTTTTCAGGCTAATAGAACAAAAGTTTGAAAAATCGGTAACAAAGAATATTGTTTAAGGTTGTTTTTAATCTATAGGGGGTGAGCCACCTCATTCGAGCAATACCCAAAGTATGGGTCGTAACTCATATGTCAAGATCGAACAGTGGATTAGCTTGTGTGAAATACTCTGAAGTTGTATATATCAAAACTTGGCTGGACATGTAGAACTTTTAACATGGATGACCATGACATCTCAAGCACAACAATTGTTAATACTTAAAATACGTCTTATTTTTCAATATTCCAACCTCTTTCCCATTTTTCTCAACAGTGAAGACTTCACTCCAGATTAAGATCCCGTGTGTGCACGCATCCATCCCATTTTTCCAATCGAATCCCTCCAAGGGAACATCTTCTCTTCCTTTCCAGTCAGGATTCTTGTACTTTGAATTCAACAAAAAATGTAAGTAACGAAATTTATTTTTATTTATTTTAATCCTTCGCCATCTCTAATAGTGCAACAACAATAAATAATACAAAGATTAACATCAAATTAACTATTCAAATTGAAAGAACTAACATTCAAAAATATTTTGACCTGATTTTTTTCCCGCAAATCGCCAAGTATTCATGGACAATTAACAGAATTACATTTGTTTCGCTTATACATGTTATTGCTATTCGTAACTTTGACCCCTGTCATACGTTTGTTACGTTACTTACCGCATATATTGCAGACGAAACTTTAAAATTGGGCTCTAGGGCAACTGCCCTCCAGACATTTTCCCCCCGGACAACTGCCCTCCGACTAACGGCGCCTGGAAAATTACTAGATTACGACCGTCAATTGCTTTATCTTTTGCCAGGTAAATTGTACAGGGCAATTGTCCAACAGGCAATTGTCTATAGGGCAGTTGTTGGCGGAAGTTGTATTGGAACCATAAAATTGGTAGATGATGTTATAACTTTATATATATTAGAACGATATGAACAAATCTTTGATATTCCGCGTTTAACTAATTAAATATGATTTCATCTCACCCCTTTCCGTCGAAGATATCTGATAACAAAATTCATTAGGAACGATTTTCCTTTTCGAAATGCTCCTGCTATTGACACGATACAGATTGGCTTGTCTCCAATTTCAGGTTGTGTAAATATTCGGCGCAATGCTTCACGGTCAAATTCAATTTCTCCATTCGAACTTGTAATAATAGGGATGGCATGAGGTTGTTCTGGAAAATCGAATATATATTTCAAGTATTTGTTTTTTGTATTTTCATTATATGGCTATTAATAGACTTCGGCGTGAAAATGATCGACCTCTCCTCTCTTAGAGCAGCGACATCAAAACATTTAAAGCCACATTCAAATATTTCCGAAGTTGTTTTGATCGCGCATTCCTAACCCCATCACCAATAAAACTATATTATTGCTTAATTCGTACTCAATATTTGAGACTGGATTACCGGCGTTTCAGATGCATATCACTAAAAAATATTGGCCCCTAGGGCTTTATGCCTATAAGTTGTATGTATCACTTGTCTGCTTCAATACATGATACATACTTTGTGAAAGTTAGCTATGATCAAACCTTCAGTGTTCGATCTCAAATCTGGACTTCATAGCTACTAACAAGTATTTCTCACATCTTTGTCTGTTATTTTAGAGTCGAACTGGATTCGACTATGCAATGTTTAGCTTCCCATGTTGCTTTCCTGTTTTTTACGTAGGCCGTATTTCTTTTAGTTTCTTAGCTATAGTTGTATCAGTGCCACTGTATACGCCCACTTAGAAATTTCCAACAGCAGTCTTGTATTTTTTTCGATTTTGTAATTGAATGTGTCTTTTTACTCTAGGTGTTTTAATGTTAATTTTTGAAGTGGATTGATTATCAGTGCTAATCAGATATGATTGCCGTGTAATTATGGTGATTTCGAGAACCGTTTAAAAAGAAGTAAAATTCGTCACAATTATGACCTGTTAGTATCAAGTTTCAACATTTGTACCATTTTTTTTGTTCATTGGATACTATTCAACTTTGCGAAGGAGGTGGCGCGAGCGAGCGTAGTTGGATAAAGTAAAAAGGTAATTTTACGAACATTTTAATCAGGGCATCTAAACTATATTTGGTATTTTACTATTTTCCACAGCGTTTGTTCATCAAAGGCTTTACATACGTATAAGAACCCTTTCGACAGCCAGGGAAGTTTTCCCGGTTTTGGATCATTTCATCTCCCGAATATTTGTCTGATTTTACTTATTTCATCATTGAGTTACGTGATTGCTTTGTGCTTAAATCAAGCCGCTGGATTTATCAAGTGATTTATTCTTGTTATATTCATTTGTTTAAACGATTCCATAATTGATAATTGAAGTTGTTATATAAGTTATATAATTTAGGTAATTTTACCCCCACCCGAAAATTGTGCTAACTCAGTAAAGCAAATCCTGATTTTATCAAAAATTTGTTTTATTTGGTTTCTATTCTCATATTAGTGGTACTGTAGTTTCAAATATTACCCTTGTCCCCCCTTCTTATGTATTCTTGATATACCATTGCCAGATGTTAACAAAATTTGTTCTATTCTAGATATAGGAGGATCGATATTCTTTGTTTGTTCATTGTATCTTTGTATGTCGTAACTTTTACTGCCATATAGGCTGGAAAGTTGACATTTAGCACGCTTGGTTTATATTTTATTATTTCTTTCTTTTAGTTTGAAGAATTTAAGTGAATGCTTCGAAAATTGGGGCAAAAAGCTGAAATCATTTCTAAAAGGCACAGGAAATTGAAATTTGAGGCGTACGTAGGAGAGCTACTACTACTCACTATTAATTTCAAAAACTTATTATTTAAGGGTCTAATTAAGAATTAAAATATGCAGGAAAAAATCAGTTTAAGAAGATTTTCCGCGCTCAAAATAAAAAATTAACCTCATGCTGGTAACCGAAATACAACGAAGTTAGAAAGAGGAAATATGTTAGAAATCAAGTTTGCGACTATATTCGTGAACATCAAGGAACGGTACACTTCTTTGCGTGGATCTCTTCATAATCAAGGAATCGCTAACAGCGAACAAACTTGTGTAAACTAGCGAAACAGCGATATATCACGAGCATGAGGAAGAAATCAACATTCTTGTTTAGGGAAACGAAATGAGAATATTAGTAATATATTGCCGGGCGAAGCAGGGTACATATGCTAGTTTAATATAGAAGGTTCATTAATAACGAATAAAGGAGTGGGATAGCGTGTACAGTGTAGAGTAGGATGAGCGAGGTGACGTAGGAATAGATAAGTTGCTATAAGTGGTTGTTGAAAAAAGAGAGAATCGAGGAACCCCCACTAAAACCTACTATTAATGAAATAGTTCGTGACACGGTGAGACATAACATATACTTCACAAGTGTAAACTGTTGCTTTCTCAGCTACGAGTTTTGTTTCTCCAACTGGTACGCTGATATTGAACTCACTAGTCTAAAATAATGGTGCTGGTGAGCATATTACGAGTAGTAAAAAGAAAAATGTAAATTTTCAAAAAACTACTCTACCTCATGGACGACTCAACTCTATATCATAAAACTTGAAAGCCTATGGTAATTGCCCGAAAATCGTGTTATTATTATTTTCATTTTTATTTCAATTGGCCCCGACAATTGCCCCCCGGATATCCGGACAATTTTTTACAAAAAAAAAATCGAAAACATTTTTTTTTTCGAATTTTTCGGACCAATTGTCTGGGGGGCAATTGTCCGGGAGCAGTTGTCCTAGAACCGTACAAATTAAATGGTGACCTCAAAGTTTGGGTTTTTTTGTTACTTCTGAGTTTATTTGTTGTTGTGGAAACCATATCTTAGAAATTGTTTTTTAATACAATGATTAGCGGTTTTGCTGCCATAAAGATTTGCGAGACTTATGCCGGTTTAATTAGTGTCAAACATATGAACTAGACACGGTATGTACATACCAGGCGCCAATACAATGTTGCTGGGAGATAACATTTATTGCTGGTAGTTATATTATATAGGGAAGTGGTAATGTTTGATCAATATCTAATTTATTCGAACGATTGTCCCTCACGTACAGGATTCAGCATTAAATTCTCATATGTATATTTGTTAAGGAAGATTTATTGTTTTTGGAAGATTTTATAACGGGGAGAGCGAATTACTCGATCGTAATATTATAAATCAATCATAAAATGAATTAATCTCTTTCAGGGCCGTGTTTGTGTTGTGTGCCGTGAGCATAGGTACCATATACTAATGTGTATTCAATATTGAATCGTATTTAGACAATCCTCCGCTTGTCAGTTCATTGAACTGGCGTTACCTTTCTTTCTTTGTATATTTTAGTGTTTTGCAATTTTATTAGTCATCAATTTTACTTCCACAATTCGTGGCGTCTCCAATTCATACCTCTTTAAATTCCTGACATCAAATATCTTTATTTGGCAACTATTTGGCTTTAGTTGGCAACCTAATTCAACCCTATATTTCAGAAGTTCGATAATTTTCACCTTTTGTCCAAATTTGTTTAAAATCCATAGTTGACTTGTTATGCGTTTACTGTTTGCTACTTTTCCTCTATTTCAGGTCTCTCAAGCTGATACTGAAAGGAGAGAGGAATTGTGCTTTTGGGTGACTGATTTTCGTGGAGAGGATGGGTGGATGCATGAGCCCCAATAGTACATGCACTCCTGTTAGCGCTTAAAATGGTATATTTATCAATTGAAATTTCTACAAAAAAAAATTGAGCGACTGCGATATTTTAAAATAATACTGTAATATAAAACAAGGGCAATGCGACTGATTTAAACACCTTATTTTAAAATTTAAATGCAGAAATCAAATTGGACAACCCATTAGCAGACAAGAATTTGACCAGTAATATGTAGGAATAAATCCGAAGCCCCTGAAACTAATGATTGCAAGAGTGACAGTATTGGTTGAAAAAGTGACACGAGTCATGGAAAAAATATAAAAGTAAGATATCTAATTTAATTTTCATTTGTGGCCCGCGACTCGTATGTTTAGTGGTGAGGTGGCCCGCAATGTCAAAGAAGTTGGACCACCCTGATCTAGGTTGTGTAATTTTAATGACGACTAATGCCTCTTTCACACTACGGTAAATTTCATAACATTCTTCAATTTTCAATATTCTAGGTTATGCAATTTTAATAACGACTTACATACTAATATAGGCTTTTGAAAATATCATGCCACGACGAGAAAAATAGAGTCTCTGGTTAGTAGAGAGACAACGCAAAGAAAACTTGCTTAGGGGGGCTGGCTCAAACTGAGCGGGATATAGGTGAACGTCAAGCAAAAACGACCGGACGAGACAGATAGTTAGAAGGAACAATGAGTCTGAAGAGCAGAAAGTTCATCGCTTGACTGATCCGGCAGAAAGGGCCAGAAGCATAAGGGACGATGAGACGGGGAGAATAAAAACCAAATAAACTATTTAAATCTGTCGGCGGATTGCCGAAGCTGTTTTCGCCACAAACTAATAATTTTTCTATTTCAGGGTTTTCGTTACTGCGTTCGTTAGCGTTGTTTTGCTATAATTCAATACAGCGACATATTTCCAATTACAGTAGCACTGAAATGAAAAAAAAATTGGTTAAAATTCGTCGACAATTTCCTCTTTTGTATTGTTCCTCACGTACAGGATTCAGCATTAAATATTTGTTAAAGAAGATTTATTGTTTTCAGGAAGATTTTATCACGGGGAAAGCGAATTAATCAATCGTTTAATCAAATGTTTATGAATCAATCGTAAAATAAATTAATATCTTTCAGGGCAGTGTTTGTATGCCGTGCGCATAAGTACCCGATACTAATGTGTATTCAATATTGAATCGTATTTAGACAATCCTCCGCTTGCCAGTTCATTGAACTGGCGTTACATTTGTTTCTTTGTATATTTTACTGTTTTGCATTTTTATTAGGGCAGATTGTCCGGGAGGCAGTTGTCGGGGCAGTTGTCCGGGGGGCAATTGTCGGGGGCAATTGTCCGGGGGAAATTGTCCGGGGACAATTGTCCGAGGAAGTTGTCCGGGGCCAATTGTCCTAGAACCGTTCAAATTGAATGGTGACCTCAAAGATTGTTTTTTTTTTTACTTTTGAGTTTATTTGTTGGTATGGCAACCATATTTTGAAAATTTACTTTTTAATACAATGATTAGCGGACCTGTCATAAAGATCTGCGAGACTTCTGGCGGTTTAATTAGTGTCAAACATAAGAGCTAGACACGGTATGTACATACCAGGCGCCAATGCAGTGTTGCTGGGAGATAAGATTTATTGCTGTTCGTTATATCGAAGAGGGAAGTGGTAATGTTTAATCATTATCTAATTAATTCGAACGAACTGAACGAACTCTTTTTTATTGTCCCTCACGTACATGATTCAGCATTAAATTCTCATATCTTTAAATATTTGTTAAAGAAGATTTATTGTTTTTAGGAAGATTTTATCACGAGGATAGCGTATTAATCAAATGTTTATGAAGCAATCGTAAAATAATTTAATCTCTTTCAGAGCTGTGTTTGTGTTGTGTGCCGTGCGCATAGGTTCATTGTCAGTTCATTGAACTGGCGTTACATTTATTTCTTTGTATATTTTACTGTTTTGCATTTTTATTTGTCATCAATTTTTGTTCCACAATTCGTGACGTCTCCAATGTATGTATACCTTTTTAAATTCCTGACATCAAATATCTTTATTAGCTTAGTTTGAAAGAAATTAGCCTGTGTTATGAATCCAGAATATGTAAAGCTTCATACTTGGGAACAGAATTGGCAACCTCATTCAACCCTATATTTCAGTAGTTCGATAATTGCACTTTTTGTCCAAATTTGTTTAAAATCCATAGTTGACATGGAATTGATTTTGACGCTCAAATATTTAAATTTCAAATGTTCCTTCTTCCTCCTCCTTCCCAGCTTATTTTTCCTATGGCCAAGTAAGCGGTATATGTTTGATATATTATATTAGAGAATTGAGATGGAAGAAGGAGATAGATAGAAGGTGGATACCATATTAACCTACCATCCCCGGAGAATGGTGATTTTTTTAACATTTCACTCACTTACGTTAATTATTCAATGTGTGGAATGAAATTGCAAACTAATTTTTGATATATATTTTGCAATATTAAATACTTCTCACCTGATTCACTTCCAGGTCGAAAATTTTGCATCGTTTTTCTGTGGACCTTCAATATAAAGGCATATATTTCAATTAGCATACACAGTAACAGTAAGCACAAACAAAGTTAAAAATAACGTAATGTAGTTTTATATTATAAATATTCGTATAATCCTTCGGTAATCAATCCCATGTTTTAAAGTTTTGTAACAAAATAAACAAATCTAAGATGAAAATCACAATTGTTCTTTATATTATTCAAGATGGTCCGTAACGATGGATGCCCAGTTCGAAATATGCTGAAACCTATTAGATTACAGTATTTACATTTCGATAAACTCATTATGCCATTTTATCGCCATGCAAGATCTCAATAAAGCTATCAATATTGTCGATATGAAATGAAACCTTCTTTCCAGTATTGCAGTATTTTAGAAGTGAAATAAAATTCGAAATTGTGTATGATGCGTTGAATATATTTTCACTTCGTCTCGACACATTTGGGATTCGGAGAAATTCGCATAGACAAAATTTAGATATTGATTATTTGCCTCACATAAGCATGTATAGTTGAAATTCGGTATGCTTAATTTTTAAATTCGAAAACAAGCGAAGTAATAAAATGATGTGCTTTATGGTGCTGAAGTTATCATTTCAGAATTGATAGTCAATACGGAATGACCTTTGGACATCAGTTCAGTAATACCTTTTTATTTTGGTTGATCTCATGTATACGCCTATATTCTTCCGAAATTTGATACTTCAAATATTCCCGATGTTTCATTCGACATTCTTTTGTCCCGAATCGAGTTTTCATGTCGAAGTTCCTCATAGCATGAAACCGCGCTTCTTCGTGTTTTTCCTCCAGCTGGTATTCCTCTACGAATGTATTACTGCAGACGGCCTGTAATTGAGAAATTAATCATGATTTAACATGGATATTATACATAGATAAATACCTATAATGCCAATTTGAGATATTTATGTGCCACCGCCCTGTTTTATCAACAACTTTTCAAATAAACTAACCCTTGCAACGTAGGACCATCACATTTGGAGTTTCTGGCGATGAACCTAGAAAGTCATTCAGAAAAATATAAATTATTGTGGAAGATCTTGCCCTACTTCGCCTTCTTCAACTTTCAAGAAATCTCCCAGCGTGGTCAAGATTTCCTTTACGCCCTCATACGAGAAAATGCGCGGCGGTATAAAGAAATCGATGGCATTATTTAACTGAAACGGAATATTTATCGCCAAGTGCAAATAAAGGTGGAAACAGTATCCGGACAATTGCCCGGGACATTAGAGCTGGAAACAAAGTGCCTGATACCCTTATGGTGTTGACTGACAATTGAGTCGAATATTCATTTTCTGTTACTATCACACAGATAGCGAGAGACATGCGTTGCTTTTAAACGTTTCTCAACGCAACTGGATTTGTTGTTTTTCTATCAACACACCCAGTGGGACATCACAACAAAACAATCATAGAGGAATACAAACGCACATAACTGATGCGTCATGTGTTTTCCTTATAATAGTGCTCTGACAAGTATCTTCTGTTATATATTAAAATTAAGACGTTAATAATGTTTAGCAATTGGAGCATTAATATGTTCGCGGTGCACAAGCAAGGTGCTGATATTTTAGTTTATTTGTTTACCTGAATAATGAAATTAACTGGCACAACTATATTAAATAAGAACAATTAGTGAAAAAATATCTACGATATCAAATATATTTACACTTACTCTTCTCATCACGTTTGAATACATCTCACTGCATGATTGCTGCGCATTTAAGTTTTGTGCCTCCTCAGCGTGCTGAATTAAAAAAAATAAGGATCTTATATGGATGCAGTAAAATTGTTAGACACTCGTGCCCCTTTAACACTACGGTACAGTTGAATTGACGAAGACTTGCTTATCTACAAGGTAAAACTACGCAAATGCTGCTTTGCTAAGTACAGCCACGGTCGGGCTTATTTGCAAATAAGCATTTGCATAGTTTTACTTTGTGAATAGACAATTCTTCGGCAATTCTACCGTAGATCTATCGTAATTCTAATTCGACTACAACAATTTGCGACTGTATAAGGGTAGTTGAAAATTTAGCATATAAAATAATTCTTTGCCTTCTGAGATGAAGAATCGGTAATATGTATGTATATATAGCCTATATATATATATATATACCAGGAAAAAGTTATGCTCTGACATGAGGTCGTGTCTCGAAAACATTTTAAAAAAAAGTTGCAGTATAATGCAATCTTTACCTCCACCATTGTTTTAGGAGTCGGTAGTTTTCCATCCATGAGTCCATTGCTACAATCTATAATGTAGGCCAAGATTGCGGTTCCCGTTACCTTACGTCCATTGATCTTCTTTACGACTAGATTTTCAGACCGGAACAAACTTTCCAAAAATGAATCGATTTCGCGCACAAATTCTACGTCAATATCTGATAAGTAGTAAATAGTTCACTGTGAGAAATTCTACCTTGAAATTGTTATTTTGACAAGGCAATGCCTTACATATTGACCTTTCTATGATTAGTCTTTTTGAAAAATTATGAAACGTTTGAAGGAGTTTACATATGATATCGGATCAGCTAATCATCAGCTCCATTATTATGTGCTCCTCCACTTTCGGACAAATTTTACACTTTTTACAAAAACGATAATACGCTGAAAAAGGTAAACATATGAACCAAAAATGATTACCTTTCAAACATCCATTAAATGCCCTGGTTGCAGTCACTTTTTCACCAGGATGAGGCAAGAGACAACATTTGACATCTTCAAAACTCGACCATATATTTTCTCTAACTGAAGTGATCTCCTGGTTAGCAGATTGCTCAGTACTCAACGCTTCATTCCTGTATTCTTGTCCACCAGCGAGTCCATATCCAGTCTCGTCACCAAAGGGCCAATCCCTCACAAGGAATAAAATAGTCTAAATTGATAAAAAATAAGTGATGTTGCGTATAGGTGAAGTCATTAAATTTTAATATTGATCTTTAGGATATAATGCCAGCATGTCTTCACTTAGTAGTATTTTCAATAAATCTAAAATACACGTTGCAGCCAAACACTAACCTGGAAAGGTTTTGTGTCTGTCAACGTTTTTTTCTTCGCAGCTTGAGCGTAGGCTGTAAATAACTAAATATAATGAAGAAATCAGTACCATTTGAAAATAATTCAAAATAATTTTTATTCATCTTGTATATATTGGCAAAACACCTGTAGAAATCCAAGATCATTTTCTTGGATCTGTTGAGACAAGTTGAAGATTTGAACCGAACTTATCAAAATGCTGAGAGCGAAGATCAAGGTATTAGTTTTATGATCTGTTCGGTTGTCAAACATTCCTTGTGTGTCCATGAGGAGAATTGCTACCTGTATATGTATTTATAATTTATATGAAAATATATTATGACAAAGATAAATCATTTTGTTGAGGATCATTAATTTGCAATAATGTAGTGTAGGGTACTTGAATGATCGGAAAATATTAACAAAATACTTTGCATTCAAATACGGTCTTCAATTTAATACAAGATGCGGCAAGAAACAATGTTATATTTTAATTTAGGTTGAGTTAGGTTCCTGTTCGGGTATAGGAATGATTTTAGGGTTACATTCATGTTGGGCTATACAGCCAAACATAATGACGCTCATATGTCGTTTTTGCCGATACGAATGAAATTCAACTCTGAAATCTGGAAGTGTAGCAGAAATATTTGGCGGAGCTCTTAGACAATATTTAGATAGTATTTTCTGTAGAAATCTGAAGTTAACATTATGAAAAGTTTGTGCGAAATCTACAGCTTCTTCTTTGCTAGAACAGTTAATAACTGTGACGTCTGCAGCGTTGTTTCAAAGAGATGAGACGCTGCACTGACGCATTCATTCAATTTCTCTGTTTGGACCGAAAAAATTCAAATTATATATCCGATGGACAACAAATCCTGCAGTTCCGGAGCTCATCTCAAGTTTTCCTAAAACAATCTACCCATTATGCAGCCATAATGGTTTCACTGCATGGGTAGAAACCAATTTAAAATAAAGTTGATTGAATAATTATTTCCCCACAATTGAATAGTGAAGTTGTACAAATGTAGTCGATATTACATAGATTTCAACAATGCAAGGATTAATAACAAAGAATATGCATCGGCGCAGCAAATTAAGGAAAATTCGCGGACTGGCAGAAAATTTCCAGCGGTTGGGAACCATTGGTGTAGGGAATGATCGGAAAATATTCACAAAATACTTTGCGTTCAAATACGGTCTTCAATTCAATAAAAGATGCGGCAAGAAACAATGTTACATTTTAATTTAGGTTGAGTTAGGTTCCTTCCTGTTCGGGTGTAGGAATGATTTCAGGGTTAAATTCATGTTGGGCTAGGCATATACAGCCAAACATTTTAATGACGCTCATATGTCGTTTTTGCCGATACGAATGAAATTCAACTCTGAGATCTGGAAGTGTAATTTCGTTTCTTCAATATATTTGATTGCAACTTTATAACTAATTTGAAGGGAGGTCAATTTTTCTGTGTAGCAATATTAAATCTCCATGTTTGTTATTTCGTGTTATATTTTGTGATTCTTCATCCGAAAACATTTAGTTAAATATAAACGGTTTAAATGATAGACAACTGGAATATAGGAGGTATTTGCTTAATATTTTTTGGATCTATTAATGCAGCGAAGATTCAAACAATGCATAGCATTCTGTATGGGTTCAAAAGTAACATAACACTTGTTACCCACCTCTTCTCCGTCCTTAATTTCAAAAAATACTTCGCTCCAGATCAATATTCCTCTCGTACATGCTTCTCTTCCCCCTCTCCATTCGAAGCCTTCGTCGAGAGGGGCGTGCATACTTCCTTTCCAGCTTGGATTCTTGTACTTTTCATATCAATGAAAATTTAAAATATGTTCAAGAAGTAATTATAACCGTAATATTGCATGTTCTATGTGATTCTAAAATAACTGCCCCTGGACAATTCAACCCCTGGTAAATGATCATTTTACATCAAGAAAGGTATTAACGCGTAATTTCGTGTGTACAAAGTTTATTTTTCTGTTAAATGCAAAGGTTATAGTAATATGATTGAAGGATGCAAGTGAATGAAATGAAATATTTATTTATTTAGAAGCCGAATCGCTATATATAAGAAAACAAGGTAAAATCATCGAGATCTGACTCACTTAAAATGTTATAATTACAAATAATATAACTTACTCCTTTATTTCGTAGATATTTCAACATAAAATTCATCATGAACGATTTCCCTTTTCGAAATGCTCCTGATATTGATAGGATGCAAACTGGTTTGTCTCGAATTTTAGGCTGATTAAATATCCAGGACAGTTCATCAGTATTAACTTCAGTCCGCCCATCGCCCAAAATGTTCATGATAGGGATTGCTTGCGGTGACACTAGTATATGAAAACAATGGATTCATTCATATGGTCTTATATGATCTTCCTTCTCCTTACATCAAGATTGATCATTGAAGATGTGAATTATTACACATATAATATATGATGTAATGGAACTATTTATTAATTTTCTTTTTAATATAGGTTAATAAGAATAGCATGGTAGACTCAGGTGAGTCGATTATAGAAGACGTGATAACTTGAATCATTAATGCATGTAATACAAACACACAGGAGAAGATATTAAACCAAATCTCAAATATTCTCACAGTTACGTGGCATCGCCTTATACTCACAAATGCGTGGCATCGCCATTTTCCAAGATCTCGGTTATGCAATTTTATCGGATATCTTCATCCACACTAAAAGCAGGATATATTACCGGAAATGGACCTCGAAGAAAATACATCAGTTAAAATGAAATGTTTTAATGGGCATTATAATATATTATGAGAAAAAATGGAGATCTTTCGTTTGATAGTGAAAAATTATCGCTTATACCTGTAAATTTAATAACAAATATTATTGATCACGGTAAAATATTTCTAGTTTCTGTGAATTCAATTGTGATGTCGGAATTAAATTTCTGATTTTTTGGATAAAATTTTATAGGTTCCAAAATAACTGTGTTCGAAGAATGGTTAAAATCGAAACATGCGGAGCTTATAGGTCAAAATTATGAATCTCTAGCATAAAGACTTTTGGAGACACGAAATAAAGGTGCGAATTATTTTAAACAATATTCGAACCTAGCTCTTGGCTCTTACCGTAATAAGCATACCGTGATGCTAAAGAACATATTATGAAGAATGACCCAACACCGGACCATAAAAACTTGCCACATCTAATGAGGTCGCTAATCTCTTCGATGTTTGCAAAGGAGATAATGCTGGGGATAATATATTTGTTGCAGAAATTTTGAATTTCAGAGCTGCCGACTGATATCACTATTTTCTTTAATCCCTTTTTCTCAAGACAACATCTGATATCTCTGGAATTATGCAATCTCTACATACTTCAAATGTCAACCATATAAGAATAATCAATCATACACAGCAAACGAAAAATGACTGTTTAACAATCGAATCTCCCTTCCCAGTCATACATCATCCCCGTATTATCTCCGGCCCTGGAAAGGAATGGCGTACGCTTGTTTTATCTAAGACTGGCCAGACATATGGTAGCCCGTACAAATCTTTAGATGTATGTTAGTTTTATATCCGGTTTTTCATGTAAGTATCTTCTTTGGCCGAGTATCATATAATACTTATATAAAATCTGACCAAATATGTATGGGTTATCAAAGAAATATCTAAGAATGGCCAATTTGAAACAATTTTGACATGTGTCATCGCTATATTCACGATTCAAATCTGGCAAACTGCGTGCTTATTTCTTACATGATTTGTCAGAGGCTCATATACGTAAGGCCCAAATTTGTTTTGTTGAAGATAATTATAAGAAATATCCGAGAATTATCACATTATGTTTGCCAATGATTGGCCAATGCATGTAAGTCGGAATATATTTCATGTCATAATGATCTCACAAATAACTAAGTATGGCCCAAGTTTGGTTCGCCAAACATAATTGTGAGAAATATACAGGAATTATCACATTTTTGCCAATGATTTACCAATGCAACCAATGCATCGGAATGTATATTTAGGTCATTTTGATCTCTGGAATATCGAAGTATGGCCGAAGTTTGTTTTGTCGGAAATAATCGAAAGAAATATACGAGAATTATCTATTTTAGAGATATATTCCGACTTACTTTCAACGGCCAATCATTGGGGAAAATGTGATAATTCTAGGATATTTCCCACAATTATTTTCGACATACCAAACTTTGGCCATACCTAGATATTCCAGAGGTCGATGAGACATGAAATATATTACGATTAATGCTGGAATACACGTACGCGTAAACACACGCGTTTTTTGGTTTGTTTCATTACAACCGCGCGTAATTCGATTCCATACGTATCCACGCGGTTGTAATGAAACA
>JAUELA010123564.1:0-15962 GCA_031471845.1 Boltenia villosa | reverse complement strand
ATGACAAGCTTCTCCTTCAATTCATCCAGGGAGGGAACAGCTTCATAAATCTTGGGAGCAGCGAAGTCGAAATCTTCTGGTTCATCTCCAGTAGGTTCCGGAGGTTCTCGAAGGAAATCCACAAAATAATGATCCTTCTCCAGGCAAGGAACACACTCCTCGCCAAGCTCCTCACGGACAATGTTTTTGATGGGTTTTATGAACCTGAGGAAAAAATATGAATGAGATCATTTTTTTGATTTCATGCCTGCAGTGTTTTCTTTCATCACAGAACTTCACACAACTTCAGAATCTTCATAGCATAACACTGTACAAATAGATCATTTAGAAAAGTGTTAACACACCATTTCGTATCTTCTTCATTAATGAATCGATCTGCAATGACACGACAGGATTCATGTTTCCACAGCTGCAGTAGCTTCTCAGTAGAATTGATCACATCACTGCGTACATTGATCATTCCCTACACAGAACATCAAAAACGTTGTAATATATTAAACCTTGGCCTTCAATTACAGTAGAATAGATGACACAGGGGGCCCTCAGAGGATAGGGTATTATTTTATAAAAATAAATTAAAAATAAGAGAGAATTCTGTATAAAATTCAACTGTATTACGATGTTTTTGATAACTTTGTCATTCAATACTGATAAATCATATGTCACCTGCCAAATTCGGCTCAAATCTCTGAGGTTAAACACATAGTGGAATTTGGCAGGCGTCGGAAGCATCTTTATCTTCGTTGTTTGCCACAAGTTGCGAGTCATTGGAACCAGTTTGGCAACCATCTCCCGTACATTGGCCTGGATAAAAAAAGCAGGAATTGAATCTTAAAACTCTTATGAATGACCACGAACAAAAATGTAATTCAAACAATGATATCTTACGTTAAATCCACGTTCAGGACAGTAGTGTCCCAGTCCGATCACACCAAATATCTTGTCCATGGAATCAATAGATGGTAGAGTGCAGTTGAAGATGGAGAACTGCCTCTTAAGACGTTGTGGGATGTCGTTTCTCCCTCCTCCAGGATGAATCATTGCAGCGATGAACTATGTAATATATCAGGAGTAAATTATTTGTTGTTATGTTAATAATATAATGTTAACCAACACGACAATATTATACGCATATATATAAACTTATGTGCACTGACCGAATTTGTTACAACCTAACCCCAAACAAACTGACATTATGATATTACTTAACATTATCAGTTGTGTTTTTCTGTACCGACTGGCATATGTGACTATGATTGTATCAGATAAAATTGACGAAATTGTCATGTTTGTCATTATCGAGAAAAATATTAAAACATAGTAATCAATTTTTTAACAGTTGAAACTTCCAGCCTGTATATGAAATTTATACAATACCAAAAATAAAATAAAGTGATGCAATAGACTTACCTGCATTTCAGCAATATTGATAAAATCTCCGGGCTTATCCAAACTGTAGAATCCACTAGTTTCCAAGAGCTGCCGAACTATTTCATTTGTGACCTTATCAAATAATAAAAATATTATATTTCAACCTAAAATATCACAATGAATTATGAATTGAAAGAGGGAGTACCTGGTCTCCCCAGTTGTTGATGATTGGCATATTGACGTCATCAATGAAGACAGTCATTTTCTTGCCTGCAGGTGGACCATATGTACTTCCCATGCGCTTTTCAACATAACTTTCAATCGTTCGCTGTAGAAAGAAATAAAGTTTAGTTTGTTCTATAACAAAAAGTTTAGTTTGAAAAAATGTGCTTGAAAAACTTGGAATAGCTACCTGGAATAGCATAGGTGTTGTTGCACTGGAGAAATTTAGATTCTTCGACAGATGTTCTTCTGGATTCATTTGGGACAAGTAGCTTTTTACAATCACAGTTTTGGCTGTTCCCTGTAAACATAATATACATTGGATGATAGATAACTTTTCTGTTTCTTGACTCCAAAATAAGTATAAATATGTGTATTGTTAAACTATGTTATTGGTTACATATATAATACTTATCCACGTTTTTATGATCTTCTATAAGTTCTACACACCTGTTCACCAACCAACAGGACACCCTTTTTTTGCTTGGCCACCGTCTTGATGAGGAAATCCGTCCTTACATTGTCCACGTTCGGTACAAGTATAGAATGGTAATCAGGAGTCACATCAGTTGGATACTTGTATTCTGCATATGAAACAAAAAAACTTTTGAGAATTCCCAGATAATATTTCCATACTTATTACAGACTCTAGTTTTAAAGAGTAGTCTATAAGGCTAAGAATTTAAGCTTGCGACATTCACTTTATTTTACAACCTAATAGAAATGTTTTACCTTCGACATGTTTGGACCAGTGACACCATTGTCCATCATGGCCAACCATGAAATCAAACACTGTACTGTTCTCACTGTCTCCAAAATTGGGGAGATGAAGATCCAATTCAGTGTGTTCTAGATAGAAGAAAATATATTGTCTTGCTCCTCTATCTAGGTGTAAAAGTTTGTATGCAACGAATAATGAATGTACCGCACTTACCACAGAGAAACTCATGCATTTTCTTCCTATCTTCAATCTCCAACAATGCTCCAACGCTCCACATTAGGGCAAAGCAGAACAATTTGTTGAGAACTTCATCTATCTTCAATTTCTTGTATTGAGAGTCTTGCTGGGGAATCAAGCCATCAAGTAATACTAAAATAGGAAAACGGGAAATAATTAAATAAAGTTTTACATCCAACAACAAAGTGGAATATAAACCTATTTCTACAATATAGCTCACTCTCAGACTAAAATAATTATTCAGGTCAAATATCAATCGCAAGATTATCACTAATGATGAGTTTTGTTCATAGCAAAATGATAAATAGAAATATATATATTATAGCACAAAGGTTATACCAATCGCTTGTTTGACGATAAATGCTTCCAGGGTATCCATCTTGAATGCCAGGTTTTGTATTGCATATCGATAAACTACAGAGAAGCAATTTCCAAACAGTGTTCTTAGGATCTAAAAATAATAAAAAGCTAAAATTCCATTGGTTTTCATTAGAAAATGTTGTCTTATCTGTTCTCTCTGTATTTTACCATTGCTTCATTTTCTGGTCTCTTCAGAAGCCATCCTTCTAGAATTGGTTCCCAGTCTAGCACTGATGAACTCATGAAAACCATTCCATTACGAGACACGGTAGCAGGGGAAGCATTGTCAATGTTGTTAGGTTCGAATATGATCTTGCAGTTCGGTGCCATTGGAATTCGATCCCCGTTTGCCAAAGTCAGAGTTTTATTATCGTCCAATACACTGTGGAATATTAACAGAAAGAATATGAGATGAATGATACAATCTTCTGTGATATGGGCAGTGGGTAGTATTGATGAAATTACATATGTGAAGGATGCATCCCTGTGGTATCCCAGTGATTAGCGAATGCGGTGTGAACGGACATAATTATGCAAAAAGTTAAGGCGAAGAATTCACCCTTGTGGTAATCCAGTAATTAGCTAATGACTTATACTTATATAATTAACTGCTAACCTGGTGATTGTTGTTCTAGTCTATTCCATATAACCTCGTATATTTCTTATATACACATATTGCACATAGTTGCAAAAAATTTTTTGAAAAGTTGATTTACCTATTCGGAAAACTTCATTTGGTGTTTTTATTGATATATTATAAACTAAAGAATAGTAGAATTCCTAATAGAGTGTTAAATATTTCATATGTTTAATATTTCCAACCTGTTGAGGTTTTCAATCCAGATAGTATCAACAGGACCATCCAACACGAGCCATATATGTTCTCCCTTCTTAGCACGGAGTGTTCTTCTCCACAATGTACTGAAGATTCCATCCGTCCAATCATTAGTTGCAACATCGAGTCGTCCAAACATTTGTGGAGCAGTGATTGCCTTTGGATTCATTCTCATCTCACGATGAGGCTCTCCACAATCTTTAATAGATAAAATAACACTTTTAGTTAGAGCATATACACACTGGACTCGATAGTATTTAGCAAAATTATTCACCGGTCAGTGCCTTCATCAATGTATGAATACAACAAGTTTTGCCAGCTCCACTTGGACCTAGTGTCATCATTCCGTGACGTACTCTTTGAGTTTCAAACAGTTGTATTATCTTCAAGACCCAAGGTGCATGGTTGATAAGTCCTGCCTCGGTTACTCGTTTCTCAATTGCACTTTCCAGGTCTGGGTAGCCATGTTGGTCCAACATAATGGCTAAATGTAGAATAATGTACTGTGTAATTTGAGAAGTGAAAGGAAGTTCATTGATTATTATACAATAATATTGTCAATCCATAATTAATTCTCCAACAAATCACACACATACAGATTTTACACTGTATGTGTTTGGAATAGTTACTAATAATGGGTACATCTGAACTTACAAGCCAGATAGATTTCGATCTTGTCTGTTTTACCAAGCTAGTTTTTCAAGGCATTTGAAAAATGTAGATCTGGACATCTAGATATAAACACCAAAACCCTAAAAGATGTCAGAACTCTAAATACCCAATATACTCCACCCCCTTTCCATTGTCAGATTTAACACCCATACTGTTTGTACACTTATATCCACATTGGCACCTTGTTAGAATGTTGGCATCTCTATTAGCTATGTTGGCATTGAGACTCTTTCGAGTCAAACCATACAAATAGCATTCTTACATGGGAACAAATCATTGATCAGTGATAAGAAGAGAGGTTCATCCTCATCAATCAACTTGGAGAGATTCATGTTTCGGAGAACTCGCATCACGATCTTGTGTTCGGTGTCCTCCGGGTTGATTCTCTTTGCTGCTCCAAGTGTACGGAGTACTGACAATATGTTGCGAAGTCCAAAGTCATAATGAACCTGGATAATATGAAGAAGAAAATGAAAACATTTATGAAATTCCAATGGTAGAGGTCATTGGTAAGGGTGTCAACATCTATCGTCAACGATATATCTTCATTAATAGATAACTTAATATAGAACATTTCATGTCACCTGTTTTGTCAATTGTTCTTCGCATAGCTTGTAGAGAATGAAGAACTTTCTTGCAAGTATGATATTTTCCTTGAAGCCAACCGCTGCAAGTTTCACCCTGAATAGTAATGCATAATCTATAATAGTGAATATAGCTAAATAATAAAATATCTTTCATCCTTATTAATGGAAAATACAAGCAAATACGCACGCTGGTACTTCATGAAAATACAATGACTCGAACCAAGCATATACCTGATGATGATTTGTCGATCTGGAACCATCATCGCAACGTTTCTGAAATTGATTTTGAGATTTTCAGGCAATTCCTGTCTTCCAGCATATCCTGGATTCATTGTCAGAAAGATTCCGAATTCAGGATTCATGTCCACCTGTATTTTTTTTAAATGATTAATCTATTCTCAGAATACAGGAAATTACAATATTTCGAATCTCTCCAACTTATTATTATATTATTATTAGATTGGGCAAACTATGCAGAGGATGTCATGAAGAAACAAACAAACATAAACTTTATAAGTTAGAACGGAGTAATCCAATTACGGGTTCATGCCCGAGTGATTTTCAATGGCTCGTTAGTGCTGATAATGATATATTGATATATTTTATTTCTTCTAGAAAAAAAATTGATATTTTTTAAAAATAATACTGCAGTATGAAAACAAGGACCCAATGCGACTGAAACCTCAAAAACCAGAAAATCAAAAGGGAAATGAAACACGAGATTAGAAGCTTCTCTTCGACCTGCCACTATCAATAGAAATCGATATTGAGACTGGTAACAAAGTCTCTACCCCTCATATTCTTGTCTGCTGTAATGAGATGTACAGCAGACAAGAATATGAACAGGATCAGGTATGAATAAATTCAAAGCCCCTAAAACTAATGATTGCAAGAGTGACATAATTGAAAAAAAAATTAAAGTAAGATACAAAATTTAGTTTTCATTTGTGGCCTGCGACTTGTATGTTTTAGTACTGAAGTGGCCCGCAATGTCAAAGAAGTTGGACCACCCCTGGTCTTGAAAATCACTATATTTTCACAAACATAAACAGTAATTGTCGTTAAAGGTGGAAGTAAAACAAAAAGCTTAGGATATTTTTTCCCAAAATTCACCTCATCTCCATCAGTAAAGATGAACTTCTTCTTCCTCTCCTTCTTGGAGGACAGAACAACTGCAATCTGTTGAGCTGCGACCGACAACACAGGTAGCTCGATACGGTTGAATTCATCAAAGCAACCCCATGATCCTGATTGCGCTAAACCTGCAAAACAAGATTTTCTAATTTAGTTAAAAAGAATAATGCAATTTTATATATATATATTCATTTGCCGAATTCAAACAGTGAGATGGAAATAGATATCGTTTTATTTTCAATTTTACAATTCACTAGATATTCTTGTAAAAATCCAGGCGTAACTTATGTAATTCGTTCCCCAATATATGGATATATAAATATTGATAATATGTAAAAGATCATATCACCAGCAAATAAAAACAGAGTGAGATGGAATTCTAATTTCTAAGGTTCGATATTGTAATCTTGATATTGATTTTATAAAAAAGTAAAAATAATATAAACGGAATATATTTTAGTTTTTCTTAGTTTAATTTCAACTCTTACCTTTGAATATTCTTCCCAGTCCACGGAAATCCATCTGATCTGAACAATTGAATACAACAACATATTTTCCAAGTGCTTTGCCCATGTCTTTCACTGTCTCTGTCTTCCCTGTCCCTGCCGGACCAGCTGGTGCCCCGCCCATGCTCATACCAAGTGATTGGGCCAGGGTGATGTAGCATCTTAGAGAAAATGATGCATTATATTATATTTTTATTTACAAAAGGATTTACTTTGAACTCATCTTAAATGTGTCTGTAAAATAACTCCATTGCGTGATAAATAATGAATATTTCAAAAAAATTTAAATTATTCTCGATACATCGAAACGTTTTATTTTACTTTGTGTCTTCAATAAAATAAAAATATAAATTTAATTCAGTTCCACCTGTCAGTCAATGGTGTGATGACAAGTCTATCAGTGCATCCGAGGAATTCATTTTGATAAATGAAATTGACATCAGTGATTGAGATGAGAGATTTATCTCTGTCTTCATCAAAGTAGAATCGACTCTGTTTCTGCCACTCGAAGTCTGATACTGATTTGATGTGCAGACGAACCTGTGAAAGATTTTCAATAAAAAATACAATCATAGTGATCCATAACATATGTGGGGAGCTTTAGTTTCCAATCTTTTATATGGCCCGCACCCCGAGGAAATGTTTAAATAATTTCCGCATCCCATATGAAATTATTATCGCATTTGAAGATGAGAAAATAAAAATTTTCTTTCATTTTTTTTACTATGTACAGTATTGTGGGTGACAAAAAACTGCTCCCATACCCCGTACAACCTAAAAATTAACCTTGGTTGCAAACTTTAGTCACAAAATATGGACGATATTAAATACAGAATATATATAGTTCATTGTGTGCTTGATAGAATAAATTTTTTTTGAATAGTTAATTAATAATTTTATGCTGAAAAGCAATATTTATATAGCATATACTTTCCCTCTTTGTTACACACCTGGTTTGCCATCTTGGAACCTCTGGTGTAGAAGGTGGATAGTTTTGAATAATACGCTAAAGGAATATATTTAGATGCCCTTTAGAAAAGACTTATGTAACTTACTAAATCATCAAAGATGTCTCTCTGATGTACATGGATAGTGATGAAGGTCTCATATTTGATTCGTTCGACTCCAGTCAAATTCTTTGTCGTCATTTCAATGAGGATGTTGAGCAGCTCCAGGAAGCCTTGGTTAGTCACTTGCATGATCTTCTTGTCAAATTTTGCATTTGCAAGAGCATCAGCAGCATCCCGAGTCCACAACATTTGAAGACCCAAGAGACCAATCTATAAATAGCAGAGTATTGATTATTGACAAATAATATAAAGGATACACTATGATACTGGAAAACTTTCTTATATCATATTCTGAGATAATATTACCTCGGGCGGAAACAATGTACATTTTTCAGTTTTCTGCTTATTGTAACTTTATGTTGTGAAATTTATAGTTTATTGTTTAATTATTAGATGAAATAAGTTCTTAATCTGATTCCAAATCCAAATCAACATTAAAATAATCGTAAGACAAAACTATATGGCTGAATGGTTCTAAAATATATTGCAAGCATCTTTGGATCTTTGATGAAAAAAATAGTGGCAGTGGTGGAATGACGGCACATTTCTGTGGTCTATGGAATGAACGAAACTTCAAATTGCATATTTCTCTACTCATTACAGAACATTAATCTTAATGTCTGGCTTTACGCTCATAAATAATAATGATTTAATAATAATGATTTAAAAGCTAGGCAAAAACGAGCCAGATTCTGACCTGAGCGGGAAAGGTGTTCAAAAACTCAATCAATTGGAAGTTTGCATCTTGTAATGCAAGGTATGCAGTTCTTATCACACTATGGACCGAAAGTTGTGATTTGTTCAAGAGTTGCTTCAACCAGACTTCAACATTTCCTTCTGCGAGAACTGGTTGTACCAGGTCGATGGTTTCACCCTCTCGAGATGTGATTGCGAGGATTTTGTCGTAAAACTGTAATAATAATGACAAGGTTTTGAACACAGTCCCAGATAAATACAATTTATTTTTTATTTGCGAGTAGGATTAGTTTAGAGTAGACAGAAACAACTGGAATATTTTATCAACCTTTTCATGAAACTTCACATTCTTGATATTATCAAAGACATTGAGCAGATGAGCTTGTATGGTATGCGAGTTGCTTGCTTGGCCCAAGATCTCCAACAGGACAGGGTCAGACACGAAGAAGAAACGAGGGAACAAGAGACGTTTCTTTTCCAAGTATCTGTGAAACAAATATTCATTTTACTGAATTACCAATGAAATATTATCAACTATGCCATTACTATGCTGTACTTAGTTAAATACAAAAGTCAATTTCTGTGTATAATACACCCACCCCATGTATGCATTTGAGAAATAATAAAATTTCTAATACCCATGCATAATACGCACCCCCAAAATAACTAAGATTTTGACCTAAAATAATTCGTATTATGCACGGAAATTTAATGTGTGTGTGTTGCGCTTTTAGAGTGAAAAATATATTCGAAAGATCATCATTTACGCATTATTCAAATTTAAATTGGATTTTTTAATTAGTTTTAGCCATAATTTACCCAGTCAAAGATTTCTGACATAGTTCAAGTTGTTCCAGCAGATGTGGTAGAAGTTGATGCATTGTCTCATCTCCGACACAACATTGAACGACATTTGTTGTCTCGTGAGCTCGAGTCATTATTCTCACCCAGGTTTTGTCGATGTTCGAAAATCGTTTGGCTTCCTACAAAAAAAAGGTCAAAACATATTTAAAAATTAATTTTTAAAACAAAAAAATTGGTAATGTAAAATAGCACATACTTTTGGCAACTGCTTAGCGATGTCGCCACCTACAAACACGGCTTCTAGATAGACCCATAGGTTTTGTACTGTCATCCAGTTTTCAATGATCTCCGTTGTGTTAGTGAGATTTTGAACCCACTTCTGAATGGATGCTCGGAATGGAGTGTTGTATCTTGAGTAAGAAGTAGGAGAATTAATGGTGAAAATACAAAAATATAAAGAAAATAATTTGCTCAAAATAATTTCACTGTTCAAGTATTGGAATTGGAAAAATTTAGATTCCTCATCAAAAATATATACACAGTGGTCGCATAAGCTTGACTTACGAAACATGTCGTAAATTATTTAAATACATATGTATGCAATAGAATTTAACTTGAATATTATTCATTCATCTTTATACCACCAAATATTAAAAAAAAGTTATTATTGGGAATATGCTTAAGTTACATACAAATATACTTAATAAGTGGTGTTTGAGATATAAATATTCGAACTAAGCAGTCTAGAAAATACAATTCTAATATGGGAATCCTTGTGAATTCGAAAGATTGAATTTGTAAAAAATTTCATCATCTAAAATTAAAATGATAGAATTATTTTACCTGTTACTCATCAGGGAGCTCAGTATCATCAAACTATCCTCCAAGGACATCACGATTTCAGTCGTATGGTCTCCTCTCAAGAGCAGTTCTCCACGGTTTTTAAAATTGGCAAAAATGAATTCATGTCCTCCCCATTCAGATATCACCTGAAATCAGGTCATTTTATTTTAAAAGAATTTTCCATAAAAATTTTTTCCATCCTTTTCTTTGCGAAACCATTTTTTTACCATTTTCAGTTTTGCTTCAATGTCTTTCTCTTTCACAGCAGCAATACAAATATCCTCGATATCCTCTTTATATTGTAGAAGAGGAGCCTCCATGATGTTCCTCAAGCTGAAGGCCTCATTCTCAAAATCAAACTCATGTTGAGTGGTCTGTAACAAAATAAACATATGGAATCTTGCATCATGTCGAAATTGAGAAAAAATCGACATAACCAGTGGTATAACCAGGCCAAATGAATGCACGGAGCCTGGTTTACCATATTATATTAAGTTAAGGTTATGTCAGACCCTTACTTTGGCAATCCTGTCCCAATGTCGTTGCTTCATAGCTTTGTTGGACATCAGCTCAAGCAGAGGACAGGTTTCAGAAAAGTCGTCAATTTTTTTCTTCAGATCCATGTAGGCTTGCCATTCACGCAATGCACGAGGGAGTTTTCGGCACCTGGGAATTACAATGTCTATATTTAATTGATATCTTCGACATTTCACTGTGGAATATATTCAAATTAGAGGAACAACCGTATCATTGATCGAATAATAGAGAAATTGAAGTAAGTTTTCGTTACTAACCTGTTTTGAAACTCCAGTAACTCGTCATTGATATTATCAATGTTTATTTCAGCCCATAGTATATCATAATATCCATTCACTGTATTGATGACGTTATTGTACAAGACGTACAACTTCTGCAGTAGAGACAACTGCTTACGAATCTCGTGAAGTTCTGGGTATGTTGTGACAGGGAGTCCAAATAATTCCTCGCCACCTTTATACAAACATTATTTTTGTTATTGGTTTAGTTTTGTTGAAAAATCACGAGATTTGATTGGTCAAGGTCAGGGTATATCACTATTATACAAATTGCAAATTGAGTGTCAAAAAGAATTAATTTAACCTGTGTATGTGATGAACTTTCTCCAAATCGTATCGAATCTGTTTTGGAAGATGATAAGTCGATCACTTGCTTCTTGTGGTTGCACACCTTCGACCATTGGACCACTCTGTGAGTAGATATAAGAATATTAAAACCGATAAAAGTGCTTACAGATTCTGCGTTTTAAGTTATGCTCAAATATTTGTAATTACATAAAATATAATACAATTACTTCAATAAAATAATAATGATAAAAATTTAGGAAACATTTTATCTACTGCCGGGAATGCCTTACAAGGTTTTTTATGTTTTTCATGTAGTATTATATTTAGCATGCCAGCACATTGGTTTAGATCATGTTGAAGCATTGAGAAAACAGAGAAAATATAAACCTCGAGATTAGCATGCAGCCGGGTCTTGAAATTTATTTCAAGAGTGATTCTGCGTTCCTCATTTCTTTGTGACGTCATATTTTTGAGTGCGACAATTTAGTTAAAATGTAATGACAGACAGAAATATGAATGAAATAACCAGAAATATAATCTAGCAACTTTTTCATAGACAGGAGTTCAATTGAAATCAAACAACACTCACAGTTGTATAACTCTCATGGAATTCAGCGCAGTCATCATGGAAAGTCTCAATACTATCCACAAGCTCTCCTCGGAACTTCGGTTGGATGTCGACAAGCTTGTTTTGGACTTCTGTTGCTTGGACGAGGAGTTTCTCCCAAGTGTAACGGAGAAGATCGACTCTTT
This sequence comes from Boltenia villosa, assembly GCA_031471845.1. NCBI lineage: Eukaryota > Metazoa > Chordata > Ascidiacea > Stolidobranchia > Pyuridae > Boltenia > Boltenia villosa. The sequence goes on along the minus strand of JAUELA010123564.1, from coordinate 4,048 downwards.
CCAGCTCTTCCTTGGTGACAGGGATGTTGAATTTGCTCAGGATGTTATAGGAATTCTGGAAGGATAACAAAAAGAAAAATTGTAGTGCTGAAATAGTTATAATATAATTTTTAATTCATAAATTGTATAATGTATATATCAATCGTTTATGTCAAAATATTAATAAGATCCTATTATATGAAGGCTACACCACGACTGATACAAAAATATAGGGCATCAGAAGGAATATAAAATTCAAAATTATCATATGTAATTTTATTTTGCAACTCTGTTTCCAACATTACATTCATTTTTTCAAATGAAAAGATAAGTACCTCAATGGGCCCAATAACCATGTCAATATCAATCTGCCGTTCTCGAATCTCCTTCAAGCTCGCCATTAATATTCTGATGTCATCGAGATCTTTCACTGGACGACTTAACTTCTTGTTCACGTCATCAATAAACGAGAACACATGCTCCATATCAACACAATACTTGGCATTGCAATCCCGACCAAAATTGCTCATCCAACCTTGACATTCGGTTGTCAGGGACAACTTCAAATCATCTAATAAAATAATATATATATATTTCAAAAATGATGTATTATGATGATTATTACATTAAAATGGACACCAAATAATAAACTCAAAGAAATGACATAAAATGTCGTTCAACCTGTATATATAGCAACTGGCCCAGCGGACACAACTTGAGGCTCAGAATTGATATCATCGATGAGAGCTTTGTATCGTAGTATCTCCTGTTCATATTCAGCGACCGGGGAGGATTTCTTTCTAAATTCTTCAAGAACTTCATCAGAATCTCTTTTCCACACATGGTGATATTTCTTGAACTGTTCCAGTACACCTAGGATGTCCTATGATAATGAAAATTGACCGAGATATCATTTTGTAATGTGTAATATGAATTTTTTTTGTTTTGTTTTTATACATTTCTTATTTTAAATAAAAAGGTGTAATAAGATTTTTTTATTCACCCGTATACCTTTCCACTTTATTTAACCATTAGCTTAGGAAATGATTCCATTAGTTTACACCAGTTGCATTATTAATTCTACCTTCTTTTTTTATTTTTTTCTATTTTATTTTTTATTTTTCTACCTCTACCTACCTTAATAGATGAACTGACAGAGCTTCCAATCATTAGCACAAGTTTGTTGACTTCCTTGTTCCCGCTCACTGTTGCGTAATAATTCTTCGGTTGCACTACGAGACCAAACAAAGCAACTGTTTCGTTCGTTTTTGGACGACGTGGAGTCAATCCGTCACCAGATTTGAGATGACTCGGTGAGGTTGAGATGTCTGATTCAGCACTCACACTCACAGCACTCAATTTCCTCTGAGCATTTCCAAATGTCACACCCAACACACCAGGTTCCTGCAATTACAGAGATTCATATTTTCAAGATTTATAATTCAAGATCAGAAAATACACAAGACCAAAAATTAAGATGTGCTGAGGTTGATCTCCCTGTTTAAAGCCCAGTATAAACGGATTATTTTTGACTAAATATTTTTGTTTGTTAAAAAAAAATAACGTGCTCGATTTTCACAATTGTTCCTCCTATTTTAGACATCTCCCACTACTCGGAAAGAGTATTTTCGCTAGTGAAGCGAAAAATCTCTTGAAAATAGTTGTTCAAGAGAGACGAAAAAGGGCAAGCTCGCTTCCTCTTTAATTAATTTTAATTTGACCGTCGAGCAGAACACACCTACGTAGTATATGTCAGCCACTCGGTATCTCTAGCATTACTCTCAATTTAAAATACACTAAGAGGAAAAACACGCTCCCGAGTGTTATTTGCTTATTTTCTCGTTTATACAGCCCTTGAAACCAATGATATATTTATATGGTATAACTGGATACGAATTGGCCATTCTTTTTTTGGCTGAAATAGAAACCAAACCTTCCAAGAAATGAATCATGACATAATATCGGGGTCACGAATTTACCTTTTTGAATCTGTCTTTTGACCATAGAGATACTCCTTTCATGACACTGATTATGCATTCCACGACATGGTTCACAGTTGATTGGACTTGGTCAAGAGCTGGACTGAGAGTTATGTTCGGTATGGTAAGAACTGCCTTGACTTCAAGCAAGCCAACTTTCTTGTTTTTGTCTGGTTTCAATGTTGGGTTGTTCACATCACCTATAAAAATTATTAAGATAAAATGAAGTGAAATTTCTTAACTTGGTGTCCGAAAGGAGTAGCTGCCATTTGTGTTTGTACTCAATATTATTGGCATAGAAGTAACAAAGACAGTAATACCGATGTCTTGTATAACAACTAGCAGCAAACTTGCTGCATACTTTCAAATGGGGTCCAACTGACATTACAAGCAAAGGGAGGAATCTGTTTTTTTTTTATCAGAATATTCTCATTGACTGTTTTTGGATGATTAATTTGTCATTGGGTCAAGTTTTCGTTAGCTTTGGTTAATGTGACTGTTTAAATGCTGGTTACCTGTGTACAGAAGAACATTTGAGGATGAAAGTCGTTTCCTGATGGATTCCAAGGTCACACGAGTGACCTTCACAAGAGCTTCAATGTTCCGTTGATGGAGGTAGGAGAACAGTTCCCTATGTCATGGAAAACAGAATACTATGAATTCATATTAACATATAAAAATATACTGAAAAACCGTACAGAAAACATACATTTTCTTACAACTCATCACATTATAATTACTCACACTTCTAGATAAAATGAAGCAATTGAGTAATTCTGGCTTGGTAGTGTACGAGGGTTCTACAATTAATACTCACTTTGCCTCCTCTTCCATCACAGTCCTGATATCTCTTCTCTTTCTTCTTGCACTTACAGGAGTTCGGGATTTTGCACTCGAGTGAGTAGATGCCAGATCAGTCGTGCTTCCTGGTACAGTAGCAATACCCTTGTTCTAAATTTGGTCAATATTAATATTAGGAATTCGTAGATGTGCATTGCAAAACATATATATGTTTTTTTTTTCTTCTTATTTCATTGCAAGCTATTTCATTAAAGTCTTCTATCGGAATCTGGTCTGGACCATAACTTTAATCAAGATATATTACACAGTACTAAGCACAATAGACAAAACACTCACTTCTTTTGTAACTTGAAAATTCAACAGCATGTCAATGAGTTCATTCACAGCTTCCTCAACCAATGAACTCTTAGCTTGAAGAGTGTGTGCACTTTTTAAACAGAGTTCCTGGAATGGTAATAATGACATTTCAACAATTCCTTTAGAGAATCTCTCAACCATTCATGTATTGTAGAGTGCAATACAGTCTTGTTGAAGTTTGACAAATGTTTGACTCGATTATGAAGATCAAGATCTACAAACCTGAGTGTTCTTCAGGAATTCATGTGGCGTCATTGACTCGTCGTTCTTGAATTGCACAAGCGAAGTCTTTACAATGTCGTCAAGAACTGAATCGATTCGGAACTTCATCAAATCAATGATGCGATCGAGGAACAATTCCAATTCAGCTGAAGTAAAAAGTATTTTCAACTATGGCAAATTGTTGAATTATTTATATTTTGGTACAAAATTAACCCAAAATCTTTAGCTCCAATATATGATGATTCTATACACTATTTACTTCACCTTTTCAATTTTTTTGCTCCTACTAAATCACCTGATTATTTTAATTCAGTTACGATGAGTACGATTATAACAAAATGGAACTATCATATTGGTTTCAATAACTCAATCTTGAAAATGTAGAAATTTATTTATTTAATTAATAAATGCAGCGAAGGCAAATGAGACAACAAACCTAATGCAGTCCAGACGCTCTCAATGTAACTGTCAATATTGATGCTTGTCCAATTCATTATAGTCAATCCAGGTTCCAATGCAGTGTCTACCTTCCCTGTATGTGGCTCCATCAATGTTGCAACAGCTTGTGGTATCTTGTCACGGATCCTCTTGTACTCCGACAGCACGTACTGCGAACATAGGAAGTAAAATAAGAAGTTTTTCTAATCTTACAAACCCAAGAACTTCCATCTGGCATTATACGACGAAATTTTACATTGACGAAAAGGTGA
>JAUELA010123563.1:0-19433 GCA_031471845.1 Boltenia villosa | reverse complement strand
TTCAATGACAAAATTAAGATTACATATTGTATTCGTAATCAGACTGACAGTATGCCACTTGCTGAATGTGTGAATATGAATGTCTCTCCAGCCCTCCCCTTGACCCTGTAACGCTACGCTATGTCTGAATTCGCCAATAGATATTAAATTATTGATAAATATGGCCGATTATTATATATTTAATGACTTTCATTATTTAAAAAATTATCGAAAAAAATCGTTTTACTCGCGACACACACATATACACTATTGGCGACACACCAAAGTGTCGCGACACACGGTTTGGAGAACACTGCTCTAGTGCCACCATCTCATGCAGTGTAGAAAACATATTTTACAAAGTTTCTATTGTTTTCCTCAGTCATTTACCTTGAAGCCAATTTTAAAGATATTTAATTTTCTCCTCCTATGTCCTCATTATACTATCTAGCGTCACCGTGATGGAGGTAATGGTAATGATGTAGTACCTTTCGAGCAATCTTGCACAACTTCCTTCTAGGTTTTTGAAAAGACTTCTCTTCTGAAGTCATTTAAAACTTAAATTTAACTTTTTTGAATACTCATCAAATATCAAAATACAAGAGAAGTAAATTTGAAATTGTTCGTAGAAGTACATGAATGTGATGTTTATAACTTATTGGTTAAGACTTGTCTACATACCATGTATTAGGCTCGACAGATTAAACTTGTTAATTTTATCGTTCGCCAAACTGATAAGTATTTCATTATAGAATTTTAGATTGCATTTATTACGTGATTGGGGTCGATAATGCGAAAAATTACAAATTCAAGCTATTTACTTTATTTCCCTGTCACGCATGAACGAGTACGCACGCATCCCACAATAAACATTAGCTTTTCTGAGTGCATATACGCCCGTATAGATCATATGCATTTCAATTTGGTGTTAAGATTTCATTTTTATTACAGGTGCAACGAAATGTAAGCGTGTTATTACGTTATTTAATAAATTCTATGTTATTTGAGTATTTGGCATGTATAATACGTCGGTATTATTACGTTTCCCCTTTAAATATATAACGTGATTGGAAATGTTCAAAATAGAAAACCTCATTAACCATTTTCTCACATTGTTCATCTAACTCTTCGGCCTCACACTTTCAGCACGTCCATCCAACCTTCGGATTATATTTACCAATATTCACAGCTTAAAAAAAAATTTGCAATTATTAGGTTGGTTGATTCGCAATAAATTATGTTATTGGACGCGACATCGCAATTTCAAGTATAAAATAAACAAAAAGAATTTCGTTGACGGTATGCTAACAAAACGCTAAGAAATCTGGCACCAATCGTAAACAGTGGCGTATGTTTAATGAAATGTTCACTTCTTGGTACCAGGCGGGCTGAGATGTCATCATAATTCAAACTTCTGATTTCAAATTTAAAGGTCGTTCACCTTACGGAAAACAATTTTAATTACCCTCTACTTTTTCACAACAGAAAATAATTAAATTACATTACTACATTATTTACCCTCTACTTTTTCACAACAGAAAATAATTAAATTACATTACTACATTATTACGTAGTACAGATACTCCGGCTAGTTATTCGACCCTCGAATATAATATAGTATTGTGGAGACTATACTGAAAACCTTTTACCCCAGTAATCATATTCGTTGTAACGTCAAACGAATTGTAATGTTTTATATTCTAAAAAAATGTGAACCGTTAAATTGATATGGAAGAGTATGAACATTATAGACTGAATATTGTGAATATCAAAAATTGAACGACGCAATGATGGCGCTACTTTAAAATTCCAAAATATAACTAAATAAAAACATGCTGAAGAATTACGCGAAGCTATTTCGCTCTGCTCAGCGGTTCCCGTGCTGACGCAAAGTTGGTCGATGTCATTTCAGTACACAAACGAAAATTAAATTGTCTTTATTCGCGAACAAACATGGTAAACATCTTAATTCTTGACAGCTGATTTATTTTCGAATAATGTGGAACAAAAAGGTCGTTCACCTTACGAAAATCAATATTTAATAACGAGCTTGTTTAGATTTCCCTCGCGATACCTCTTTAATACCTTTTGATTGCTCTCGCGGTGATTAAGTCCAATATGTAGCATAAATCTCGCACCAATCGTAAACAGTGGCGTATTGTTTGATGAAATGTTCACTTCTTGGTACCAGACGGGCTGAGATGTCATCATAATTCAAACTTCTCATTTCAAATTTAAGGGTGGTTCACCTTACGGAAAACAATTTTAATTACCATCTACTTTTTATTGGCGTCACTGCAATAAAGTTTGAAATGTAGCGTAAATCAAAAATGCTTCAGTGACGATTGTGCTTTGAAATGTTGACTATATCAAGTTATATATTATAAACCAAGTCGGTATGTAGCAAGATCGTTTTCATTTTATGGACAGAATATTTGAAGAAAATAGTTTTTACCCGATTCCAAAACTATGAACGATATTTCATTTGGACCCTTTTAACGCTTAAGGTGTACATTCATGAAATCTCATTAAATCCAATTATTATGGAAAGAAATAAAAAGCTTAGAGAAATGAAATTCACAACAGAAAAGAATGAAATTACCATTACATTACTACATTATTACGTAGTGCAGATACTCCGTATATATTACATGGCAAGTCGGCTAGTTATTCGAGCCTCGAATATAATGTAGTATTGTGGAGACTATACTGAAACCTTATACCCCAGGAAAGATATTTGTTGTAACGTCAAACAAATTGTAATGTTTTATATTCTAAAGAAATGTGAAGAGTTAAATTGATATGGAAGAATCTGAACATTATATACTAAATATTGTGAATATCAAAAATAGAATAGCACAATGATGGCCACTTATTAATTCTACCCAATGTCAAAAAATCCAAAATATAACTAAAATGAAAACATACAAAAGTGGGATTCACTTAAAATTATTTCTATCATTTTTGCCTTTGTCTCCTGCCAAGGTTTTCGCAAAAGAAGGTAAGAAAGGAAGATTTGCGCGTCAAAAGCGCTCGAAGATGTTACGATCTTCTCATTATAGAGGCCCTGTGCTGGTCAATGTCTAACCAGACCGGATTTCCCGCATAAGTAAGTTTGAGAGGAGAGATAACAAATGAGTTAATGTCATTTGATCACAGAAACGAAAATGAAATTGCCTTTATTCGTTAAACAAACATGGTACACATCGTAATTCTTGACAGCTTATTTATTTTCTAATGATGTGCAACCAAAAGATCGTATGTCATCATAATTCAAACTTCCTTTTTCTAAGAATCATTAAAATTAAAAGGACGTTCACCTTACGAAAACCAATTTTTAATAACGATCTCGTTCGGATTTCCCTCGCCATACCTCTTTAATACCTTTTGATTGCTCTCGCAGTGATTAAGTCCAATATGTAGCATTAATCTTAAATGGTGGCGTTTGGGATTTAAGATGTTGGCTATACCAAGTTATAATATTTGTCAATCAATCACACGAACACCGTATTATTATCGAATATAGGAATAGGAAACTGAAAGCCGGCATTACAAAATCATTTTCGGTTTATTTTTTATAATTTCGATTCAGTTTAATAAACAATTGATCTATCTATACATGAACGTGTACCGACACTTAATAATTTATCAATATTACAGTTCTATTCAATCAATAAGTAATTAACGATGGTATTGTTCATACTATCTATTTCTACAGTGATTCCCAACCTCTACAATAGGCCCAGGGGAAAGTTTGATTAATTTTCACCCCTCTTTGAAAGTAAAATCGGATTTCAAGATAAACAATCACGGAAAATCACAGTTGGTATCTATTCATCCGAACGGCGAAGATACGCACTTTGCTCAAAATTCGACTGAAATGGTCATAAACAACCTATACATTCCCAATATAATATATAGTTTCCCTCCTTGTCGCACTCCCTGATAGGACATCTCGCACCCACTGGAAGTGTGGACGCCGCAGTGTGGACATACATGAAACCGATACTTATTTTTGTAAGATATATACGATGCATTATAAAGATCGGATCATGAGTTATACCACCCTACCACGTTTAATCAACGTTATAATTTTGGGTTGAGATAAAATCGAACTAAAAAATACTGTTAAGGCTTTTGTCAAGATTCTGTGATTTATATCCGTTTTATCATCAAACTATGTAGAACAAGCAAAAGGACACGAATAATTTATTTTTAATATACAATTTTACCTTAATATTCACCTCGCAATATGAGCTTGGTTCTCAAGGTCCGATGGCTAAGTACACTATGAATAAAATATCTAATATTATGAAATTATTTCGAAAAATATTCCTTCTCGGAAAAGTCAATTTCAATTACATTCAGTTTGAGCGCTGCCAATTGAGCTAATGTCATTGTGAGCGAAGCAAGTATGAGCTTATTTTCAATAATATAATGCATATGTATATAATATGTACAACCACTTACATGATTACATGGTTACATAAAGTCACCAATTAATAGTTATACCCTTTTGACCGCGTTAAGCTCTTTGCCAGAATTCTGTGATTTTGAATCGTTTAATCATCAAATATCCAATCTATAGGTCTACAGTCCCATGCGAAGATTCGAGTTACGCAATTCCGCAGATACGATTTTTTTAGAGAATAGATTGAGGAATGATTTTGTATCTTTTTTGAGAGATAATAGTTATTGATCTTAAGAGTATTCAAGATAAATTATGGAATTACGAAACTAACGACTTACGAAAGACCTTGATCAGAACCAATTATGTTTTTTTGAGGAGCTGCTTTCACTTAATTTGTAGATATCAAATTAACTGACTGAGCTCGAGATTAAAAAAAATTCAAAATTATATTCGCTAAATCGGTCGCTCAAACCCATGAATAACAAAATTGTAAAAATCAAAATTCTTTACATTTTATGGGCAGAATGAATATTGGAGTATGAACCAAAGTTATAAACAATATTTGAATTGGACTGTTTTAGCGCCTAGGGTACAATAATGAAAAATGTATGAGAAATATATATCTGACTTTCAAACTTCACTTTTCATTCAAAAACAACCAGAATTTCTTCACGAGCGACATTACGTCCGTCAATATGAGCATTTCACTTTAACCTTGGTTTTGGAATTCCGAGCTCAAATGAGCATGTCGTGTTATAAATATTATCAATAACGTTTCTTTCGCCTATCCCTACGCCACCGGAAACTTATACCGATTTATGTCAATAGCAAATAGGTACTTATGTCTGCGCTCTAAATTCAAACAAACGATAAATTAAGTCGCCTTTCTTCGCGAACAAACATGGTACCAATATTAATTCTTGATTGATTTATTTTGGGAAATGTTTGCTCCTTGGTACCAGACAGTTCGTATGTTTCCGAGATGTCATCACAATTCGAACTTTTATATTTAAAGAATTATTAAAATCTAAAGGTCGTTACGCAAATCAATTTTCAATACCGATTTTCCTTTGATTGCCCTCGCGACGAGAATAATAATTGGGAGTATTGGCCCTTCAATCTATTTCACCAGTGATTCCCGACCTCTTCATTGGGACCTGTGAAAAGATTGATTAATTTTCACCCCCCCTATGAAAGTAAAATCGCATTTCAAGATTAAAAATAACAGAAAACCACAGTTGTTATATATTCAATCGCAGGGCGATGACTACTTTGCTCAAAATTCGACTGAAATGGTCAAAAACAACCTATATATTTTTAATATAATATATACTTTCCCTTTTTGTCGCACTCCCTGATATGCCATCTCGCACATCCTGGGGATTTGGACACCCAATATGGGAACCCCTGTATTACATACATGTAAAATATGTAATCGATAGCTATGTATGTAGCATATATGCGATGAATTATGAAGATCGTTTTATTTATTCATCGTTTGTTTGAATTTTTAGCGCAAACATTCGTGCAGTACTCATTTACCACTGACGGTGGGATAGGCGAAACAACTAGATTAGATTGTTTGATTAATATTTAGATAAAATGTTATAACAAAAGAAAATTAGTTGTGTACTCTTTTTGTTCAGTATAGTTTTACTATAATAGAATTTTTAGTTCGGACATTTCAAAATTGTTTAGGAAATTAATTTATCATAGATTCAATCTCAACCAAAATTATAACGTTTCTTAAATGGGGCGACAACTAGCCCCAGAAAATTGTCCAAATTGGTTGGAAATATTTTGGAGAGATGAATTTTTTTCAGATATTAAAAAAAAAACTTTACAAATTTTTTCTCCTTCTCTATCACAATGCTCATACTCATTAACGCCAATTGTAATTAGGTAGTACTGCACCCCTGTTTACATTATATATATCATATAATAATTGTTAATACTGTCATATTGGGCATCAGCCCAACTTCAATTTTGTTAAGACTTGTTTACAATTTTCTGTGACACATTTAATCTAGGAATGATCGAATGATTATTTAAAATCATGAAGTAAGCCATGTTTGGCTGCATTCAACAGATTTTCAACAGTTTCAAATATATTGAACTTAACGACAGTTTTCACAGAACATATGTATTCATTAGAAATGTAATTGGTACATTTGGGTAATTGAAAGGTTGACAGATTTTACGGTTTTATGAAATTATGAAAAATATAAAACAACTGGCTTTTTATTCTAAATAGCCAAATAAAAATACTCCCATATACTCCCATATAAAGCAGCTGATACTAAGATAGTCGTTTATTTTTATTTAATTCTCAATTGTTATTAAATATGCTATTAAGGAACAATTTTATTTATTATAAAATTATACTTCGAATTACTGACGAACGAATTTTCTGAATCTTAAATTAATACTCAACTTCAAATGACCACATATTAACGAATTATTGGGAGCGTGAGGCATTAAAATATTTTTTATGACTTGCATTAACATCAAATATGAGGTCATACTATTTGGACCATCTACAAATGATTATTTGAATATTTAAAACATGTGTGTAATGTAAAATATATAATACCATATTATTTAATTTGGTATTTAGGTTCTGTTTTTCTTTGTTTTCAGTGTCATTTAGATTTCCAAGTCAAAATAGTCATTTAAAAATGCCAATGGCTTCACGGCAGTGTAAAAATGTTCAATTCAAGATGTGACCATGCATTACTAACATACATGAGATAAAAGGTTTAATGTAATCGCATTACAATAACAAAATCTAATATTTTCTCCAGATTAAAGTATGCATGTGTGAATCGAAACGTAAATTTGCTTAGTTTAAAACGGTGATTTTCGTTTAATTTGTTTATATGCGTTTGTTTTTTAAATTTCAAACGGATAAATCTCAAAAACTACTCTACAGTCACACTTGATATTTTGCTCGAATATTCCGTCCCCCGGCTAATTCTATTAAATCTGAAATGGCGACAGAGAGAATAATACGCGAGTCGAGGAGGAACATCAATTTCATTATTAATTTTTATCCTGACCGAAACAAAGCTGGGCGATGAAACTTAGTAAACATATTGAGGTAAATAGTCTGTTTGAAAATGTCGATGCATCTCAATGTAATTTTATTACACGGCTCAGCTAAACTATATCATAAAGCTTAGCACTACCCTTTCAAACCAATTCTAGTTTAATCTTGATATTACTGAAATCGCTACATATATATGATATATATATATATATGAAATCGAATCTTTCGTGTTTTGGGGATCGAAAATAAAAACTTTTAAATGAATGGTGTTCACAAAAAATACATAAATTTACAATATTTACATTCTATCCAATGATACAGCGCTGATACTCTGTAATAGCCCATGGTCACCAATTCCAGTCTTCGTATGTATTAGTATTGAGAAGAATATACTGAAAAACCTTATGCCATGCTAACTATATTTGGTGTAACCTCAAATGAATTTTGATGATTTTTTATTTTGACCAATGTAGTATCGTAAAATTGATATGCAAGAGTATGCATGTACATTGTAGGTAAAATAGCAAGAACAAAATGGAGTAAAATATGGGTACTAAATACCTCTCGTACGAGAGTTCAGATGTCTGGTTTTGGACGAGAATTCAGCCTTTTGTCGAGGTTGCCTTCTGCAAAGGTTGCCTTCTGTAAAATAAAAGCAAAGCAAAACATAAGCCCATTTCTCATCTAAATTAAGAAGCGCGAGATGTGATAAATAGCATAAGCACGGCATCATGCTGGGATGTGCACAGTTTTTGTAATTTAACGTTTTTGTTTCCTACGATCTACTGTTGTACAATGTTTCATCCTTTTACTTTGACACTTAAAGACTATTTAAATTTCTCCTCAGGTGCCCTCATACTATTTAGCGCTGCAGTTGCGAAAGTTATGGAGAATGATTTAGTGTTAATCGAAAAATCTAGCCCAAATTCATCGAGGCTGCTCTTCGCAACAAGTATACTGATACGTCGACTTGTGTTGAGTCGTTCATGAGTAAAAGTCAATTGAAAGGAATTTAGTTTTCACTCTTTGGAAGCCTCATTCACGAGCAATTGAAATTTGGAAATTTTTCGATTAAAAATACTAATTCACCAACTCCAAAACCGATAGATAACTTAGAGGCAGATTACAAGATTACAGATACATCACGAATAAAACATTACCAAGCAAATCAAAAAAAAAGGGGAGTGGTAGGTAAGGGCAAATCTTGGTTGAACTGCAAAATTGTGATATTTATAGCTTTAGGTTAAACCCGTATCCCACACTTTGACCACTCATTCACACCACAAGAATAAGACTCAGCAGATTAAACTTGTAAATTTTATAGAAGCAAAACAGACAAGTATTTATTTCATTTTACAATTTAAAAGTATATTTAGTACGTGACTGGAATGGATGGTTGAAAGAATTACAAATTCAAGCTATTTACTTTCTTTTGACCTCACGGATGAACGATTACGCTCGTATCCAATGAAAAACATTTTTAAATTATTAATTTTTTCCAAGAAATAATAACCTCAAATTCTTAGTATCGAGTGGTTCAATGTTTGAAATCTCGTCTTGAACACGAATGTAGTTCTGAAGCCCCGACGACAAAAGTACACTGAATAAAATATGTAATAATATGAAAATAATTACCAGAATATTAAGTTTCGGAAATATTTACTTCAGATGCGTTTTGATCGAGCAGAGTCGGTTCGAGAGCTATCAATTGAACGAATATTATTTTGAGCGCACTTTTGGATGTTTTTATCCGCTGTAAGTGTGAACTGATTCAGTATTTTCAGCATAACATTGTAAATAGACCGAGTCTAAAGGGGAAAGAAATGAAAGAAATATTCATAGAATTACTTATCAAATTCCAAACTTGAACAAAAGTTTAATTTGGAGAGTTTGTAACTTCTTTGGGTATAATCATAAAAACGCATCATTTCTGAATTATTTGGGACCACAATAATCGATATTCTTGTTATATGATAGTATTGAGGAGACTATACTGTAAAAGCAAATGCCATGTTAAATATATGTGATATAACTTCAAATAAATATTGATGCTTTTATTCTGACCAAGGTACTAACTAGTGTTGTAGTACTAGCCATTGACTAAATATCGTGAATATCAAGAACAAAATGTAGTAGTATATATGACTATAGTAAATACCTCTCGCACAAGAGTTCCGATGTCTGGTTTTGGCCGAGGTTGCCTTCTCCAAACGTCTTTGTTCAGCAATTTCCACGTTTCCTGTGAATTTAAGAAAGAAACATAACCCTATTTCTCATCTTAAGAAAGAAGTGCGACAGGAGATAAATAGTATAATAAGGGTTTCTGAATGGAATTTTATCATGATGTGCATTGTTTATTTCGGTCTCTTTCCTTCCTCCATTAGTTGCCCTTTTTATTCATTAGTTCAAGGATAAAGATGGTGTGAGAGTGGTATGAGAATTCTGTGACTATATGCTTCTATAGACCGTTCATGATAAATATAAACAAATATAGCAATTCTGGATGCCGAACCCTTTTGGACCAGGTACACTGTACTTCCTGTACCATGTCGCATAATTATCGAGAATAGAGTGAAATACCTCGAGGACGAGAGTTCTTTTGGCTTGATCTTTACGAAGAATCTCACGTGTCTCTTGTTGTTGTCTGTGGTGTAGGGTTAGAGAATTGTTACACTTCCTGTAATTTTGAATTAATAGTATTGACTAGTCGTATGCATATATTCTGTAGTATGGTGAAATTGGAGAAACACATTTGTGTTTAACCTCACAATCTCAAACCACCACTATGAATACCCATAAATAGTTTTGACAAACACTAATTTCAATTTCTCCACAATCGTACAAAATCTATTGCTACGAGCTACCTTGTGTATTGTAATATATATAATAATATTTTTTCCTGCTATGTTTTCTAACGAACACATTTTTTCAAACACCAGTGGTAAAAATCTAGTTATAAGATGAAAGAATTCGTTTTAGTCACTTTCAACCTGATTCGTAATTAGCTCATGTGCATCTGTATTGTCGAATCGCATATTATCCAAATTTAGAACTGTGAAGCGAATAGAATAAAGACAAATTTGCAAAAAATATTCAAAAAATTCCCAAGCGAGCAATTCACACACAATAGCTTCACAGCATGTTAAAAATGAATACTCCGTTTTTCCGATTTTGACACGTAATTATTTTATACTTAACAGAGTGTAAGTTTTGTCCTGGTAAACAAAACGTAAGAAAATAATTGTATGTGAATTGAGTAAGTCAGTTTGTGTTTCGTTTAGGGAAAATACAAACTTTACCTCAAACCAGACAACAAAGACCAAAAATCTCAATCAACTCGTATCGCAAAATCGTCTATCTGGGGAATGCTAAAATACAAAGGGTGGAGGCGGAAATCCCGCCTTAGCATCGAGGTTGAGGGGCAATTATTCCTTTCACTGCATAGCAGTCAAGCGTATGTGATGCGATTGGTTTCGACGGTAGAAATTTCATTTCCCAAGATATTTTAATGAATTCGTGATAAATATATTTCATGTTTGATCAAATGAATCACAAATAAATTAAAATGGGGATCTACAGTCGTACGGATGTTTCTGGTCAAAAACTCGAATCTAATTCGACTGAAGAATTGAGTTGACTCGGAATGACGTTTTCGCACCTGACAAGAAAACTAAACTCCTCATCACGAGAGATACGATAATATTTGTGGAAATCTGATGACAACACAAAATATAATTCTCGTGGTATTTTGAATCATAAACTCCGTTAACTTGGCTCTACTCAAATGAAGGCATAAAATGACGCCGTCTTGACTCGGCCAATGTAATTCTTGGGTCCAGTTAATTGTGGGAATTGTAACGAACTTAAAAGACTTGATTCGAAAGACAAGATCAATCCCTGCTTAAATTGGTTATGGTATGGTATCGAGGTTATTAAAATCGGATATTAGGAGATATTCACAGTTACAATTTATGATGTTCGAGAGAGAAATATTGGGACCTTATTCATTCATCTCTTTAAATGCTATATTCTTAGCATTTAATTCATCACGTCAAATAATGGAATGCGTCACAAGGCATATATATATATTCATTTTTGATTTGGAAAAACATTTTTTAATTTTGAGAAAATAAAACGGAAATGCAAAACAAGCGTCATAAATTTTATTATATATTTCAATTCATTAACAATGTAAACATCTTGAGATTTTAAAAATTGGCGCCATGTTACTATGGTTTCTAGTTTTCTGCGTTTTATGCGCTATTTCGAACCCTGTTGATCATTTGCCATGGTTGAGTGATTTATTTGTTCAAGTTCTGAAGCGTCTAGGCAAACATATTCGGTACACGTCTCGTCAGTAGTATTCTAAACTGATCCCGTAATATTAAAGTAATTCCAATCAAACAAATAAATAATGAAGAAATCTCAATAAAAATTGATAGATACATTTCAAAAAACTCACCGGAGAATTCGATGGTTCCCAGTTGAAGAATTGATTCTTGCGCCTTCGGAAAACTGAATGATTCAGAGCCCCAGAGGTGGATATTTATAGACGTTTGTGCGAGAGAGAACAGAAAGAAGGTGGGTTGGAATTCAAATATTGAATTTGAAAAAGTTCGAAGGCATTGGGCACGACAATACCTGTCAATCACATTTGAAAAAAATGCCAATCGATTCTACATATTCAGAATGTAAGACACCCACATTCACTAGATAAGCACATATCCGAATTCTGAGAATGGAAGGCCTCAAAAATTGAGTTGTTTTATTTGAGAAGATCTGTGATATAATGTCCATACATTGCGTATGTGGTTATCATGTACATCAGGAGTGGCCAACATGTCGATCGCGAGCGATCGGTTTTTCGCGGAAGGTGTTTTGGTCGATCGCCGGAAGGTTTACTAGTCGATGGCACCGTCGAACTTAATTAATTTCTGGAAGAAGTCGTGAAAATATTGCGATAACAAAAAATGCACTGAATATATTCATTCTTGTTTCGGTTCTACTTATTAAAGGCGTATCTTCAATTTTCTTTAATGAACCAAATCGAAACCAAAAATCGTAATGTATTGAGTGATCGCCACTTGGGTGATTGCTTGAAGCTGCAGTGCTTGTCGGGGGTACATCCCAGATTACGAAAAGTTGGTCAAACAAATGAAAGTTCAGGCATCTATCTCAATAATGAGTTTGATGAAATTAAAATTGAAACAATAAACCAACCTAATTTTGTTTTGTTGATTTGAAAATACAGTCAATCGTGAGTTTTTCAATTTTAAAATTGGTTTCGCTCGACTGTAGCGAAAGTTCGCTATCGCGGTTAGCATAGTCGATCGCAAGAGTACAGGAAATTTCAAAGTCGATCGCAACCAGAGACAAGTTGGCCACCCCTGCTGTAAATGAACTTACACGGAGCTCAAAATATTATGAATCTTTTTATAGCGTCACTGATCATGTCATTTTTAAGTGCAAATAGAAGTCTTTACTCTTTTATCCTTTTAGTTTATATTCTTCAAAGCATCCGCTTGGAATGTGTCGCGTGACTCATAATGTGAGGGGAATTATGTGGACTGCCTTTGCGGAATATGTTTAATTTATACTTTTGTTGCTGCTTTCCTTTACTGAACCGTCAAAGAGCCTAATATATAATATTCATATATATATCCCACCCATCAAACTAAGTCATATCAACATAAACAAAAGATCGATACAATCGTGTTCGAAAATTGAAAATTTTTGGGTACTGGATGATGACGTCACGTTTAAATCTCCTCAGAATGGTTGAGTTGAGTGGTTTAAAGTGGTCAAAGTCGTGAATGTATCTGTAAAGTTGTTAAGTTTCAGTTTAATATAGTTGAAATGTATGTATTTTTAAAAATTTGATTATAAATTATTATGAACGCTGTAAAAGATATGTTATGTCATGCTCTTTCCATATCATGACTTGAAATGTGGTCAGGACGACATACACATAATCACTTTAATATTACTATAACTCAATACGAACATTGAATTGAAACCCGATACGCTGTAGTTTGCACGTTCTGTTTTCATTTTGAATAATAATATCAAGCATATTTAGCGTCACATGATTTTAACGGAGGTTACTTTCACAGCTGACACACAGTTAGTTGGTCACTTGTATGTTTGATTTGTAGGTATCATCAAGCATATATCTTATTGCGACGAATAAAGAAACTGATAAAATATTAAGAATTGTATTTAGGAGTGAGTTAAATCGTTCCAATACTGAGGTTACATAGTTTAGTTGTGCGTGGTTGACAGAAAAATTGTGATTCGGTATTTTGCTTAAGATTACCTTCAGCTGTGATTTAGTACTTGCTTAATGATCCTAGTAATATAGCTATGGTGTAGAAGGATTTATGACGCCACCTTGAGACTGTTCATACATAAAAGGAAGGACTTAAAAAGTGCCATCAGTTAATGAGTGGATCATTTCGTTATTCGAGTAGATTATTTGAGTAATAAATAACTCATTCTCCTTAGTAGTATAAGCACTGGTATAGTACTGACTACATGTGGTGTTAATAGTAGGTGATACTATCCTCCTGAGATTGACGCCTTTATTTGTAGTTTTAACCTTTCCATCCCTTGCAATGAACAAACCAAAAGTTTAGGAGATTCCCCAACTCAGTGACTCCAGTCACGAATCTATCTCCATTGCTGTAAATTCCACTCCTAGTTTAGACTCCCTCTTCCACTCAATTTCCCAAAATTCAACATTAATTTAACTTGTTTACCAAACTTGGACCCACTATGATAGACCCAACCCTGAACCCTGGCTTAATATCTTGCTGCACTGCATTTTCGCTTCACCTTTCTGAGACTATTCGCCCTCAATTCTCTCCGTAATAAACATTTTCGACCACGCTGGAATCGTGACATCCTCCCACAACAAAATATTACAACCAAGCTTCACGCGTTACCGATATATTTCAAAGTTTTTCCTCAGCTGCGATGTGATTAAAAGCTATCCCAAAACTTCGGAGAGTTTAATCTTCCCACATTCGCCTATTGAGCATTTCGAAATTATATTCATCTCCCCTTTCAGTGGGCTCAATTCGTCCATTAAAATACTCAACGATTTCCCTAGAATTTGTACGATCCCTACTTGCAAATTCGTTTAGAATGCCATTTGCCGACCGACGAATACACACCGCAAGCTCACATCCAGCCACTCTCTCATCCTAACCAATATATTCAGTTGCTATTTCAAAATGGCATAAAAAATCGGACCATGTCAACGTACTGGTTCTATCGAACGTTTCTGGCGACATTGGCCAGAATCGGAGCTGATCATGTCTTGCCAACATTCTTGGTGACGAGGCGAAGAACGCTTATTTCTCCAACCTGGTTGGGTCGTCTGCCGCGATTTGTGGCTGATCGATTCGATCCAGGTATTGATCCTGCGCTGAAGTCCTCCTTTTTGTCCATAAAAGTGACATGTGATCTTACACGTACGCCGCTGGAATCAGAAGACCGCATATAGACTCTAAGTCCCGTCTCATCTGCTGCAAAACCTGAAAACAGTTTCTCATCCATTCTAATCACTGTCAAAAATCAATCATACATTCCGCTCAGTTATCAAATAGTGCCTTGCATGTGTATGTAACGCACGAAGATATCAGCAAAATTGGAGAACCTAGTGAAAAACATTATATCCTATTCTTCTAGCTTCTCGTATGTACTCTATGACTGGAATATAGCTATGATGTAGTATCCATAGCGCCACCTCGACACATTTTATACATAAAAGGAATGAATTGAAATCTGTCACCAGTTAATGAGCATAATGGGTAATTTAGTAATTTTAGTAGACTTCTTAAGGTAAATAGTACCACATTATGCTCAGTAGTACCAGCAGAAGAAGGTATTGTTCTCACTACATGTAGTATTCATAGTAAGTGAAACTGACCCCCTGAGATTGACGCCTTTATTTGGTAGAATGGAGGTATTCAGCTTCAGAAAAATCCAAAACACGTTTTGTTATCTCTTATGATAAACTTACCAGGCATCAGGACCAATTTTAGCAGAAGCAATATAGTTTCCATCGGCCCCTTCCCTTCTCCAGTAGTCATCTTTTTATCATCTACTATCGTGTCATGCCATAAGCTGTAAGGGAAGATAAAGAGAGAGATAAAATGGAGAGCTATGATAATTTTCCGCATTTGTAGCCCAATACCCTAATACTTCCTCCACGATTGAAATATATTAAAAAATATAACATCGTTGGCTAGGGTTCCTCACTAACCTAAGGGAAATTCTCAATAGCGACATGTTTGTGTTTGTGTGGGTAAATAAATATCTTATGAGTGCAATTCAAATTTAATCCGTTTTATTAAATGCAGTTACGTCATTGTATGGATCTAGAGCAGTGCTCTTCAACCGGGTGTTAGGTATACCCAAGTGTAAACCGGATCATAAGTATGGTATACAACTGAGAAAGGGTATACGAAAGGTGTACAGCCTACATTAGGTCTTCTAAACTCTATTATTATAGTAAATTAAATTGGAGTCAACAACGCAAATGATTATATAGTAGAATAGATTGATGCTTTAATATTTTGATCGAAAGATTGAGTTAACGGTTAAGTCATGGCGAAGTTGCCTTCAGATACAGGCCAAATCAACTTGCGGGGAGGATTTTGCACTGTAGAAAAACGATACTGTTAGCCAACTGCTCATCACAAAAAAGCAAATGATTGTCATTATCATTTCAATTTGAGAGGTATACCAAGTTCTTGAAAAATTGTAAAAGGTGTAACACGGTAAAAAAGGTCGAAGACCACTGATCTAGAGAGATATTGAGGAGACTTCAGAAAGTAATATGCTGGTAGAACTTACCGATGATTGCCGCAAAAAACAGGTTATGAATGATTTGGATCGGGTGATGTGTTAAGCGGATCCCTGTCACACAATCACAGCACCAACAAGGAAATTTATTTGGCAAACCTGCGTTCTGCTCTAACCTCATGGTATATGTACAATGCAACAGACACACAGACAGTAAACTACAAGAGCCATTCTGGTGGAACACCAGAAATAAGTTCACTTAAAAAGTGCTCGTTTGGTAAAAGCTCGCTGCAGCATGCATTTTAAAACTTCATAATGGACTGAAGAATGATAGAGAACTATAATCATTTAAGGAGCTGAAAATCGAAATCAACTCGAATATGGAAGAGAAGATTTCAAAACTTATTCAAGCTATCCCGGACAATTGGCTCCCGGATGTACCAATCACGAAGCCCTCAACAAATCTCAATGAGGAGAAGAAATTATCAATTCACGCAACAACCAAATTAATGTATTGCTTTTTGTCCAATTTCATGATGACAAAACCAGAGAAGGCTCGGGAAAAGTGGAAGCAGCAGATGAGACAAAACATCGACTGGAAACCACATACAAAGAGTTTTACAATTCTACGATTGAAACAAAGTTGCGTTCTTTCCATAGCAAACTAAACTGAAGAGCCATTGTGGCCAATGAGAAACTGAGCAAAATGGGTATAATTGAAGACAAAAACTGTTCTTTCTGTGGAGATCAAACAGAAACACTGACCCATTTATTTATTGCCTCTTTTTTATCGCCCAAAACCTACCACGAATGCCACACATAGCAAATGCCCAAAATATTCGGCTTCGCGAAAGCTGAAGGAGAAAGATGCATGTGACACTATAATAATAAATGGCCGATTTGGTATATATCGGGCCACATACTTACTATTAATTTCGTAAGAAATTTCCATGACACTGGCTAATATATTGCCATGAAACGAGGTAAAATAAGGTTACACTATAAATGGCCTGTAATGTAACATTTTCTATGTTACCAGCTGAACATTCAAAAGTCATCACAAATTCAAGAATTATGTATGCAACAGCTGCAATATTAATTATTAAACCTATTGAATTCTGACTTCGTACACTACATCTTAAATCCACATTCAAACAACTGTAAAGTAGTAAGAAGACTACAATTAAATGTATAATCTACTCGCTGGGGATTTTGAAATTTACACACCATTACGTCAATATCCGACCACATGTCAGCTCAAGGCCAAAGAGTTCGGGACTCGCCTTTCTTTGTGCATAAAAATGCCTGATTCCCGAGTGTGTGCTTCAATGAGTGATATTTTGTAGTAATTTTCTTCCGAATAAAATTTTAATTTAAAAAATGTGAATGCTTGAAAATGTACGAAAACTATGCCTTTTTCGATCTGAAATCGGATGGCTTTTACACACAGCTCATGCGTAATTGTTTGCAGGGCCTGTCAATATACAGAAAGATGAAGATGACCGCGGACATTAAAGAGGTGTAGATGCTGTAGTGAAGTATGCAGAGTTTCAGAGGGCCAGGGTATCAGTTGAAAAAGGGGACTTTTGTTAATCAAATTCATAAAATTAACTTTAAACAACGGATAATTGTGCACTGGACCCGGCAAAAATTTTGCTTGAAATGTAATGCACAACTTGTAGTAGGAGGCATCCTGCTAGTAAAGCAATAGTCTAGGAGCAGTTCGATTGTACGAAAAATCAAGCTAGATAGACTTTTCTTGGCTGTTTGGAAATAGCTTTAGGTAGTTTATTTTATCAGCCGAATCGTGAGTAATTAAACATTTCACATTACATCTATTCGAAATTTTGAACTTTCCGCAGGTTGAGAATCATTGAATCAGTATTAGTGGAAGTAGTGGCTGAAAAACAAGTGTTAGTAACGCGGATTCTATAAAAACATTTTCTTAGATTTTGAAAAAAATGGGACCTTTGATGTAAAGAACTCAAATGGCAAATGTACAAGCACCAGAGCAGTCCTCTGTACATGCCCCGAGATGCTGCATATTAACTGAACAAAACATCTCCACAGTCAAATCAAACTCACTAACACGTTTGTCGACGCTTATCATTAAACCGCGCTTTTCTAAATACATTCGCTGTATCATAAACTAAACGGTTAATTTTCTTGTCTTTCCATATTTTGCTATCCTGACGGCATACTCCATACAAATTAGTGAAGCAATGGATAGTTGAAATAGGTCAATCTCAATCAAAATTATATCAGGGAAGACTAATTCATTCCTATTATTAAAAATGCATTCCTAAGTTAGCTAAACAGAAGGTTGCCAAGTTATTAAGAAGAAGCAATTAAGGCGATACCGTTAAATTTACTTCCGTTATTAACTCTATTTTCCTCAGGGTTGGCTGAATCACCATGGCAGAAGCCTGTATACGCCGGGCAGCATGCCTTATAGTGTCCTGATTTGTGATAGACATTAACTTCGTATAGTAAAACGCTACATATATCGCATACCCAAATCGCATTAAAATATAACGTACAAAGTACGCGCTAGAGTCTCCCGGAGACTGTTGCCCTTTTGGATACTAAAACAACTCTTATTATACATGATGCATGAGTTAGAGCAGTGAAAATAAAAGGTTGGTCTGATGGAAAGACAATACAACGCAACGCCGGAAGCGAAGGTAACTGGGAAATGAAGTGGAGACTTATAATTTACATTTTCTTTTGCATATGTTTAGCAACCTATATGATCAATGTTTGTTTTCAAAATATTATCTTAATATGTTCTTGTTGAGTTAGATTTCTATCCGGTCATGGTCTGCAAGATGAGTTTAAGATGCTCATTTACCTATATTGTTTTCATTTTATTCTCTTATCTCGAAGGTTACGTATTAGCCGACTAAAGTATACAAGTGCCACAAACCATCATTATGCAATTGCTATAAAATAAATTACATTTTCTAATTGAAATTTATGATGTCAAATCCTTCAAATTCCCAGTTATTTGACCGATGACTGGCCGTTCTTCTGTGCCCTGTCTGTAAAAAATTAGGCTAATTATTTATAATTTGTACATTTGAGATATAATAAAATAATCGATTATTCGGACATAACAGAATTTGCCTTCAAATGATAAAATAAGATTTGCTTGCTACATTTTGATTCAATATTATATTCTTA
>JAUELA010123342.1:0-15973 GCA_031471845.1 Boltenia villosa | reverse complement strand
AAGGTTCTGTCTATCTGGAATCGCTAACGTCCATCACAACAGATGTCACATTCAGCAACCAAGGTTCTGTCGATCTGGAATCGCTAACGCTTCCTAAGCAAACTTACTTAGGTAAAGAACGTACATTTCGTCATATCGATGGCTATACGATGCTTATTACATCAACCCGCAACAAGGGTGATGTAACCATTCATTCCGCACGATATTTCGGCGGTGGCGCGATTGCCAAATTGAATAAATGTTATGTTGCCGAAATTGATGGTGTATTTGCCCACGGTAAAACAATAAAATCAGCCGTTGAAGATGTTCAATTTAAGCAGAGCGAACATAAGGGCAAGCAGGGCGCAATAGACCGCGTTAATTCTTTGAAGCTCGTAACCGTCAATGATTTTCGCATCATCACGGGCGCTTGTCGTGAGGGTGTTAGGCAACATCTCTCTCATAGAAACATCGATATTGAAACCGTGGAAACACTGCCGCTTGATGATGCTCTGAAAGCAATGGCTGGCAGCTCTTACGGTGACATGTTTGCGCGCGAATTGGGGCTGGTGGCATGATTGTCGGCCATAAACAAAAAGAACTGAATAGTTCCTACCGCCGTCCATCAACAAAGCTTCGAGATTTTGCAAGCTTCGTTCTTGTGGTGGGAATTATCTTCATCTCAATCATAGCATTAGGAGCGTAACAATGAGCAAAAAATATCAATATTGGCGCAATGCGCTAAAGGGAGAATTTGGCCCTGTACACGATGGAGACCCGCAATTAGGTTTCTACCGCAATCAATCTAAAAAACACAATATTGATCAGCCTGTAGCTATTTGGTTTGATGAGAAAAGTGGTAATATTGTTGCCCGAATTGGCTTTGACCAAAACGCAAAAATGATTGACCCAGATGAAATTTGGACTTTTGTTTGTCGAAACCCACTTAGTTCTGATGTTTACCAAAGTTCTGTGAAGCGAGGTTCGTTTAATGACGCGCCAGCTCCAATGGGTCACAATTTGCCTGACGATCCATTAGACGCAATAAAAATGAAACTAGAAATCGAAACTGATGGTTTTGACCTAT
This sequence comes from Boltenia villosa, assembly GCA_031471845.1. NCBI lineage: Eukaryota > Metazoa > Chordata > Ascidiacea > Stolidobranchia > Pyuridae > Boltenia > Boltenia villosa. Next base: position 14,907 of record JAUELA010123342.1, on the reverse strand, counting down.
TCATTGAAAGTGAAATCACAGACGAGTTGCGGGCAGATAAAGCTGCGGCGTGGGCCATAAGGCTTAATGACATTTCGAAAGACGCTGATAATCAAAGAAAAGTTTTAAAGCAGCCTCATTCAGATGCCGCCAAAGCAATTGACGCCCAATGGAACCCTGTCAGAGATGACGCGAAAGATCGTTCCGCACGTCTAAAAAACCACTTGAATGCTTATCTGCAAGAACAGCATCGCATTGAACAAGAGCGCAAACGCAAAGCAGAGCAAGAAGCTGAAAAGGCGCGACTAGAAGCCGAAGAAGCAGCAAGAGAAGCAGAGCAATCAGGTGATGAGAATGCGGCCGAAATCGCGAAAATTGCGCGAGAAAACGCAGACAAAGCGAAACGCGAAGCCAAAGAGCGAAACCCATCAGCAGGTAAAACGGGGTCAAAGGTAGCTCTCCGCACCCACGTATTCGCCGAGGTCACAGATTTTGACGTTCTGTTGCAGGAACTTAAAGACCGAACAGAAATCAAAGAACTAGTTCAAAACCTCGCCAATCGCGCCGCCCGTTCAGGTGTGGAGATTAAAGGCATGAAAATCAAAGAAGAAAAGAAAGCAGCATGATGAACCAGCATGTAGACACTTCACGTCCCGCGCTATCGGCAGGGAAACAAGTCGGAGCTATTATACCAACGACAATAGATGAGATCTGGCGCGTATCTAACGCTGTCTGTCAAGCTGGCTTGGCACCATATTCACTCATTAAGGGCAAGCAAAACGATGCGGCTGTTAGCGCTGTATCAGTTGCGATTATGTCCGGTGCAGAACTTGGCTTGCCTCCAATGACTTCTCTCCGCAGCTTCGCAGTCATAAATGGTAGACCCGCGTTATTTGGAGATGGACTGGTCAATGTTTGCCGCCGATCCGGTCTAGTTGAGCATATTAAACGAGGCTTCGACAAAGAAGGTCAATTTGGATGGTGCGAAGCTAAGAGAAAAGATACGGGCGAATTTAGTAGAACCGAATTTAGCATGGCTGACGCGAAAAAGGCTGGCCTTACTTCTGGGAAACCTGATGCCGTTTGGTCGAAGTACCCTGAAAGAATGTGTAACTGGCGAGCTACAGGTTTTAACCTGCGTGATTTATTTGCTGACGTACTCGGTGGGATTCTAACAGACATTGAAGCAGAGGATATTGCCTCGGATGAAATGCGCGATGTCACACCGCAGAAATCGAGCGCAACCATCTCACCACCAATAGTTTCCGATGTTGAAATAGAAGAACCAGCCGAGACGCCGGAAGAGCTGTTTGCAAGAGCGGAAACATATTTCAAGAACTCCGAAACGTTGGATGATCTGGAGACCGTATGGGATGCCCATTTTAGCGAAATTGATCTTGGTTCTGATGATGAGGCAAATCTAGTGTTTCTTTATGAGCAAGCACAAAACCGCTTTGCATCAGAAGACTCAACGAAAGCTGCATAATGTCAACGAAGCCCCACACCAAGATAACTATTTCAGACGAAAGAACAGCGATGGTCTGGGCTTTTAAAAACCTATCCCAACGCAGGTTATTGATGATTTTTATTTTGTACATCGCGCAAGAGGCCGTGAGGGCTGGGACTACTTCAATCGACGGATTCAATATCACTCAAAGCAAGGGACTATAAAATTGGCTGGTTCAGTAAACAAAGTAATTCTCGTAGGAAATTTGGGCGCTGATCCAGATGTAAAACGCACTCAAGACGGACGCCCTATCGTCAATCTATCGGTTGCCACTTCTGAAAGCTGGAAAGACAAAAATTCCGGCGAACGCAAAGAGAAATCAGAGTGGCACCGTGTTGCAATTTTCTCAGAGGGCCTTTGTCGTGTTGCCGAGGCTTATCTAAAAAAAGGTTCAAAGGTCTATCTCGAAGGCTCGTTACAAACCCGCAAATGGCAGGACCAAAACGGTCAGGATAAATATTCCACCGAGGTCGTTTTGCAAGGGTTCAATTCAACGCTGACTATGCTTGACAATGCCAACAACAATCAAGGCCAACAAGACCAATCAGGCGGTAATGCTGGTTCACAAAATGGCGGTAATTACGGCAATGAGGGCGGCGGGTTTGGCAATAACGACATGGATGACGATATCCCGTTTTGAGTAAGTGCAAATTGAGTATTTTCAAAAAGAGCAAAGGAAGTGAATATGAAGGGAATTGTTGAAGTGCTGCGGTCAATGGATCGAGGAAATTTTCTAAACGATGCAGAAAATGAACTTGCCACTGTCGTTCAAGCACTCGAAGAGAGAGGCAAGGGAAACGCCTCTATCACAATAAAAATTGAACTAAAAAGCAAAGATGAAATGATCTTCGCGAATGGTTCGATTGTCTCCAAGGAGCCACCAGTCAATCGTAAAGACGCACTATTTTATATCGATGGCGGGACGCTCACTCGAAAAAGCCCTCAACAAGAAATGAAAATTGAGGCCGTTAAAACTGAACCCGAAGAGGAAAAACAGAATGGTTGATTTAACAGGCGATGGAATTGCCGAAATCACAAAACTATCTCTTGAAGCGCTGAAAGATAAAGAATTAAACCACCCTAACGGAAACCCAATCGTGTTTGTTCCCGATGGATTTAATAAGCATGAATTTATGTCTTTAAACCCTGTTTTGCCTGATGACATCAAGCAGTCTATAGCGCTGAAAGATGCGGCTTCATTCACGGCGTATATCAATCGTTACAAAGAAGTCGAAACAACGGGTTTTGCATCAATTGCTAATAACCAAGCAACAGCAGTTATCGATTATCACGCCTCGCCAAAAGACGGTGATACAGGTGGAAAACCAGATTATCAAAAACACCTCGTTTCGTTAGATATTCCTTTTGAACGTGACTGGAAACGCTGGCAAAATGTAGATGGCGTATTAATGTCTCAAGAAGAGTTTGTTTATTTTCTTGAAGAGATGGCGCACACAATCAAGACGCCAACAGGCGCTGATTTAATGGAACTTGTTCACGATTTAAAAATCAGTCGCACAAGTTCGGCTGGCAAAGTTGTTCACACCAAATCTGGCGCAACTGAGTTAGAATTCCGTGAAGCGGATCAAACCCAAAATTCTCAAGGCGAAACTGTTACGTTGCCCGATGAAATTTTGATTGAATGGCCTATCTATTTTGGATTTAGCGAAGTTCAGGTCAAGGCCAAATTCCGCTATCGCAAAGCAGGTGCTGAATTCAAATTCATGGTTAGCATTCTTAATCGCGAGAATTTGGAGCAAGATTCATTTCAAGAATTAATTACCTTCATCGAAGCCGAAACAAGCGTTCCATTTTACTATGGCGCACGAGTTCGTGATTAAGGATTCAACATGACCAGCCGCATAGTAGAAACAGAACAAGCAAGAGTAATGCTTCACCGTTATATCGACAGCCTGAAATTGCCGTTCACAGCTTCTCTTGCGGTTGGCAAAATCAGATCATGGAAGCAAAACAGGCTTCAACGGCTTTGGATGAATGAAATATCTGAGCAGCTTGGAGACACCACACCAGAAGAAGCGCGAGGCTTTTGCAAGGCTACATTTGGTGTCGCGATCCTATCAGAAACAGACGAAGCGTTTCGCACGAGATGGGAATCAATAACCGAGGGCATGAACGCAGAGCAGAAGATTCATTTGATGATGGAACCCATTGACGTTCCAATTACTCGCAACATGAAAACCAAACAAAAGAAAGAATACCTAGACCGAATTGCTAGGCACTTCTCACAAAACGGCATTGTTTTAACTGACCCTGAACAGATGGGATTGGCCGCATGAACCGCATTATACGCAAAGCCATATGGTCTTGGCAGGATTGGCGCATACGTCAAAAGCTTCCAACGGAGCAAAGACTTCGCCGCCGCCGCATCATCAAGGGTCGTAAGCAACACGGGAAAATAAACCCGTTATACAAAGAACAGCAAACCGACATGCTGGAATTGTTGAGGTCGTAATGCGCAGCGTTCCCGAATGGATAGGCAAAACAGACGATAGCGCAGTCCCTGCCCGTGTAAAGATTCGGGTTCTCGATGCCCACTTTAACAAATGCGCTTTGTCTGGCCTTGAATTCAAAGGAGGCGACAAGATTGAATTCGATCACATTACGCCGCTTTGGTTGGGTGGGGAAAATAGAGAAAGTAATTTGCAGCCAGTTTTACCCACACCGCACAAAAAGAAGACCAGCACCGAGGCCGCAGTGAGAAAGAAAGTGAACAACATTCGTAAAACGCACCTTGGATTAAAACCAAAATCGAAGGCTTGGGGATATTCGAAGTTTAAAAAGAAACTTGATGGAACGGTAGTAGAGCGATGAACAATCACCCAAATGCAGAACAAATACAAGCGCTCCCGATCAATGTGCAGATGTATATCACGTCTCTTGAAAAGCGGCTTGAACGTCCTGTTTTTAATCAAAGGGTCGTTAAGCATGGCCTCACCAAAAGACAGCAAGAAACGGCAGAATTTATTGCTGCGTACATCAAAGACAATGATATCGCGCCATCTTATGATGAAATCAAAGACCATTTAGGGCTGGGTTCAAAGTCTGGAGTTCATCGGATTATAAACGGTCTTGAGGAACGTAACATCATTTACCGCATACCAGATCGCGCACGATGTCTCGCATTTATTCACCCTCTAAGCTGGGGTATTTCAGAATGACCGATAACCAACACCTCAAGACAGAATTGAAGACCTGCCCTCATTGCGATGAACATCTCATACAAGGAGAGAGAACAGGTGACTACACGTTTTATGATCACCCTAAAAATGATTGTTTCAGGTCGGGCAAGCGCTATCCGGCAAAATGCGATGATTATTTCACAACACTTTGGAACACCCGCGCAGCACCTAGAGTAAAGCCTTTGGAGTGGATGCCTGATAAAGATGATCGCGGATTTATAGCCGTTACGTCAGTTGGTCAGCTTGCCGTATTTGATGAAGGTTGTCCGAGATGGGCTTTTTCCGGTCGATATAATTCCGGTTATCGCTATTTCAAAACAGATACATTCGAGCAAGCCAAAGCCGCCGCCCAACTCCACTATGAAAACCTAATCAGAGAAGCATTGGAGAAGTGAATGGCAAAACCAACATTAGTAATGGCGCGCGCTATAGCACGCTTAACTTCTTTAAATGTTTCCTATGAGGATGCGTTGATGAAATGCCGTGAAAAACACCCACGAATGAATTCAATTTGAGCGTTTTGGCCGGATGGGTTGAACGGATGAACCAACGATAAACCCCTGTGGATAATAAGTGGATAAGAGGAAAGAGAAGAAATTAGACTTATGGCATGTGCATTCACCCAATACGATATCCAAAAAGCCTGTAATGGCGCTAAGAGAGCAGGTCTTGCAATAGACCGCGTTTCTGTTGGGATTGATGGTGAGATTGTTGTTCATATTGCGACAGAAAAAGCCCCTAGCCCTTTAGAGTCATCAGGCCCCGAAGTGGATGGTCTCGATAAATGGGGAAAGCTTTATGAGAATAGACATGCCAAGGCTTAACAGTTCAACCAAAACACTATCAGGTGGTAAGAAAAAGACCTATTATTACGCATGGCGAAATGGCCCTCGTATCTTATCGGAATATGGAACGCCGGAGTTTGTTGAAGAATACAACAGCCTTGTTAAATCTCGGCGTTTACCAATGAACGGGACTATCACGTGGCTTATTGCTGAATTCCTAGCAAGTTCAGACTGGCAGAAACTAAAGCCCCGAACGCAAGAAGACCACTTAGAAATGTTTGCGATAATCAAACAAGAATTTGGCAATGTCTCACTTAAGAAGGCCGAGTCCAAAGGGCAAAGAAAAATCTTCAAATTCTGGCGCGATACCATTGGAAAATCTAGCCACAAAACCGCCGACAAAGCAATGTCCAGCCTTTCAAAGCTGTTCACATGGGCTGTAGATCAAGAAGAAATGACACGTAATCCAATATTGAACGCTGGCAAGCTGTACAAGGGCAACAGGGCCGACAAATGGTGGTCTGACAGGCAGATTGCTAATTTCCGCTCCATCGCCTCGCCTGTGTTGAAAACAGCGCTGCTATTCGCGTTAGATACAGGCCAGAGGCAAGGTGATATATTAAAGCTTAAATGGAGCAATTATAACGGAACTCATATCCATCTAACGCAAAGTAAAACAGGGAAATTTGTCTCCATACTTTGTTCGGACGCCTTGAAAAAAACAATAGATAACCTTCCCAAAGAATCACCATTTATGCTATTAAATAGCCGTGGATTACCTTGGACCTCTATGGGGTTTCAAGCATCCTGGAGGAAGGCAACTCGTAAGGTGGGAATCACCGACAGAACTTTCCACGATCTCCGAGGAACATTTGTCGTAAGGGCGTTACGGAACAACTCAACATCTGAACAAATCGCCCAAATAACAGGGCATTCGTTAGCAGACCTGAGAACATTGGAGCGTCACTATATGGGCTTTGATCAACAGACAGCAGACAATGTTATTTTAATGATGGAAGAGAACAAATAATGAAGAATCATCAAACTGCGTATCAAACCGCTCGTCATGCATTTTCAATTATATTGACTAAGTCATTGAAAACAATGGCAGGGGCAGAAGGGTTCGAACCCTCGACCTACGGTTTTGGAGACCGTCGCTCTACCAACTGAGCTATACCCCTATATTCCATCGTCCGACCCGCGTGGTAATGGAGCTTGGGACAAAATGCAAGAGGAATATGAGAACAATCACTGACTTGCTTAACATTCGTCAAAGCTTTTTGATTCTGATATCGATGATATTAAACTCACTGCCGACTGTTTTACCGAGATAGGCTTGGAAAGCATTCATAGCTGCACATTATTTATACAAATTACATGCTATTCATGTAATTCAATTAATTTACAACCAATTATAAGATTTGGTAATCAAAATATAGGTATTATTTCCCCGCAGCATCAGGGGGCTCAACGCCATACAGATCAGGGAATACGGACCTAAGAATGTATAATGATTGGCCTTTTTCAATTATCTGGCAATGATTGATCAATAATTTATTGACCAACCAATATTAGCTGCTCAGTCCCGGCATTTGTTGGATTGGATTTCAGATAAATTTTCTGGTTCGTCTGTCCACTTTTGCCTATGTATTCGATGGTATCAGGCCAGGTAGCGTTTTCAATCGGCACGACAATGATCTGATGCCATGACGCTAAAGACAGCGATGCAAGGAGAGCGTGTCAGATGAGGAATGGTTGGCTGAAATGCTATAGGCAATCATCGAGTGGCAGTCGAGTGGCAGTCGAGTGTGCTTGTGAAAGACAACAATTGCAGCGTCTTGCCCTTTCGATAGAACCCTTGACTTGGGTTCTTTAGGGCCCCTCGCAAGATCAGGCGCAAGATCAGGTGCAAAAACCCCTTTCTTCCACTTGGCAACGGTCTTTTGATTGATGCCGTATCTGTCGAAAGTGCTCTCAGGCTCTGGGGCTCTGGGGCTCTGGGGCTCTGGGGGCTCTCTTGACTATTTGTATTGCCTACGGACTGCCTCAGTCGTCGTGGCGCTGGCGTGTAAAATCTGTCTCATAGTGCTTGCTTCCATGTGGAGGAAAATATCGCACCATCAAAACATCGGATCAAACAGCTTATATCATTTTTCTACTTCAAATAAATCTTCTTTTACTAAAATGTAAACAAGTATTTACCTGTAATAATATGTATTATTTGATAGGGTTCTGTTTACTATCTCAGCATAGTGTCTGAACACATATATGAATGATTCATATGTAATTTGGGTTGTGAATTCTTACGAAACGAACCCAATAACATTTAAACATCCCCATAAATCATTCATTCATTAAATAGGGTACCAATCAATGAAAAATATCTCAATATCCAAACGAATAGCTTTAGGTGTTTTAATACCTATCACGGGTTTGCTTATAGTAACTGGGCAGCACGCATATAATGGCTATCATGAATATCGAGAAAGTAAGTTCATGTATCAGATCTCATCTGTTGTGAATGGGCTACTAACCCTTACCCACGGCATTCAGACCGAGCGCGGAACATCCGCCGGTTTCACTAGTTCTGACAACGTAGAACTCCCACAGGCACTCATAAATGCACGTTCTGCAACCGATGAAGAAATCAAAGTACTCAAGGAGCAAATCAACAATCTAAATGCGAGTGACCATGCTAAAGTTGGGCACCACCTTGAAGAATTGATCGTCACGCTCAACAGCATATCCACTTTCAGAACTCATGTAAATTCGAAATCTCCGCAAGTGGCTGATGTACTAGCGTTTTACTCAAAAATCGTCGATCAAATGTTTTCAATCGGCTTTGAAAGCGCAGAATTGTCAAGCGATACAATAGTTGCCCTAGAAATTGCATCAATGCTTACTCTCTCGGCAACAAAAGAATTGGCGGGCAAAGAACGTGGCTTGGCCAATGGACTTTTGGGTGTCGGCTTTGTCAATGATACACAAATGCAAAAGCTTCTAGGGTTCATAGCTCCACAAAACATTATGATTGCGAATTTTATTAGACATGTGCCGGAGGCATATAAGGATGAATACACAAGATTCGTTACAAATATGAACCTAACAGCGGTGCAAACTCTACGAAACCGTATCATGAGCAATATGAGCGACTTGTCTGCCAGCGGCGTCGATCAAAAGCAATGGTTTAACACTTCGACAAGTCGCATTGTGAAGCTTCGCAAACTTGAAGAGCTTATTGGTCGTAACATCCATACACTTATTGGAAAGACGCTTGATAATCAGTTTGTCTCTCTGATAATTTCGTTAGGTATTGCGATCGGAATTCTACTCATGGCAAGCTTTGCTGGTCTGTTGATTGCACGCTCAATCACAGACCCAATGAAGATATTGCAAGGCAATATGGGTCGCCTTTCTGATGGCGACGTAGAATTTAAGGTTCAAGGCACTGAAGAGAAAAACGAACTTGGCCTCATGGCACTGGCCCTAAAGAGCTTCCAGAGTGCTGAAATTCAAAAACGCGAACTCGAAGCTGCGGCCAACGCTGATCGTAAGGCTCGCCAAGAGGAAAAAACACGCAATGAGGCGGAAAAAGCGAAACAAGATGAAGCCTATCGTGACGCAGTTGATGTTCTGGGTGCAGGTCTTGAGCGTTTTTCAAAAGGTGATTTCGAACGACCAATTGATAGCGATTTCCCTCAGGTTCTCTCCTCCCTTCGTGAATACTATAACAATACACGTGGGCACCTTGCAGGCACTCTCAGCAACGTTCGTGCCACAGGTAACTCGCTCTTGAATGATGCGGAAGAATTAAGAACGGTGTCTTCGGAGCTTGCAAAACGCACCGAAGCACAGGCAGCCTCGCTTGAGGAGACATCTTCTGCCTTGAAACAGATCACAGATAATGTGAAGGAATCATCCGAACGTGCGGAAGAAGCAAGTACAAATATCTCGAACGCCCGCAAGAATTCAGAGAGTTCAGACCAAGTTATATCGAGCACAATTGTCGCAATGAACCAGATTCAAAAAACATCCGGCGAGATTGCATCAATTATCAGCGTGATCGACGATATAGCTTTCCAAACCAACTTACTTGCTCTAAATGCAGGTGTTGAGGCCGCGCGCGCTGGTGAAGCTGGTAAAGGCTTTGCAGTTGTTGCGCAGGAAGTTCGTGAACTTGCTCAGCGATCAGCGGCAGCAGCGAAAGAGATCGAAACACTTATCAGTAACTCAGGTCGCGAAGTTGAAAGCGGCGTGAAGCTCGTCAATGAAACTGGTGAGGTTCTTGCTGCGATAGTATCAGATGTCTCCAACATCGACGGTCACATGCAAAATATCGCGCAGGCAACAAGTGAACAATCTGCAGGTCTTGATCAAATCAGCTCGGCAGTCCTTGAAATGGACCGCGCGACACAGCAAAATTCTGATATGGTCCATCAAACAAACGAGGTAACACAACATGTTACAGGTGGAAGCCACCTTCTTCACGAGCTAATGATTAACTTCAAAACCCGAAATATTGAAGCCATTTCACGCGATCCCAATAACCGTGGTGTGGGTGTTGAACAGGATATCAAGGAACTCAAATATACCGAACTACCTCCACAACAAATAGCGGTTTAGTATATTAATTGCTTTGTCCAACAATCGTCAAACAATTCATAGAAAACCATAAATTGGACAAATTTGAACCCGATAAGAGATTGATCTCGTGTCGGGTTTTCATTTGATTGCATCAATTTTTGCAACAATAAATCACATAATAACAGACTACTAAAAAAAATATTTCAGTTTACATTTATATAAATGTGCACCCCCGCGCGTAGATAACAAGATCAGACAGTTCAAGAACTATCTATTTAAAAAATTCAAAGGGAATTCAAAAATGAAAACTATCTCAAAAATGCTTGCAGCATCTGTAATTCTGCTGTCGTCAGCTTTTGCCTCTACATCAAGCTTCGCAGCTGACAAATATGAATTTGATTCAAGTCACTCACAAGTCGTATTTTCATATAGCCATTTAGGCTTCTCAACAACTTATGGCATGTTCTCTGGCTTTGAAGGTTCAGCAATGCTTGATACAGATGATGTGACTAAATCATCTGTTCAGCTTGAAATCAAAACCGCTGACTTGATCACTGGTTGGGATGCTCGTAATGGCCACTTCTCTTCACCAGACTTCTTCAACATAGCAGAATTCCCTGTTGTAACTTTCGTTTCAACATCAGTTGAATCAACGGGCGAGAAAACAGCGAAAATCACTGGCGATCTCACAATTCTTGATGTAACGAAATCTGTTATATTAGACGCAACGCTCAACCAAATTGGTAAGCACCCGCAGTCACAAAAAGACTGGGCTGGTTTTAATGCCACAACAACTTTGATCCGGAGTGATTTCAATCTTGGTAAATTCGCACCATATGTAAGCGATGAAGTTAAACTTGTCATCTCAGTAGAGATGGGCAAAGCTGACGGCTAAACTGCGCTTAACTTAGACTATGAATAAATGAAGGTGCGAGGGGACATATGACCTTTCGCGTTTTCTTAAAATATAGGGGGAAGACATGAAACTGAACAATTCCGAAGAGAGCTACGGCCTCATCCATCAAACCCTACACTGGGCCACGGCATTACTGATCCTGGCATTGCTTCCAATGGGCGTTTACATGCATGATCTGCCGATTGAGAACACTGAGCAGATAAATGACAAAGTCTGGCTTTACTCCCTACACAAGACACTTGGTATTTCCGCCCTTACCGTTGCGGTATTGCGCATTATCTGGACAAAGCTTCAGCCGCACCCTCGCCCGCTTCATGGTGGCATGGAAGGCTTTGCGGCAAGCACTGTCCATAACCTCTTATATATCGCAATCATCGCTATTCCCATGATGGGTTGGTTCCATCACGCAGCAGCAGAAGGCTTTGCACCCATTTGGTGGCCATTCTCGCAAGACCTGCCTTTTGTTCCCAAAAATGTCGAACTCTCTATCTTCTTTAAGAACGCCCATTTCATCACAGGTATTGCGCTTGTTGGATCGCTGTTTTTGCATATTGCAGGGGCGGTCAAACATGCGGTGATCGATAAAGATAAAACCCTCCAACGTATGGTCCCTGGCGCTTATCAGGAAACCGGTCTATTACCCGCAGAACAACCTAAATCCGCCTCACCTAAATTGGTCGCACTCTTGGCAATCGCAGTCGCCATTGCAGCGATATTCGCCGTCGATGCTATCAACGCTCCAACCAAAGAGACAATGCAGGTCACCGGGACAGATACCAATTCCGAGCAAAACAGCTCAGCGGCCAAAAGCGAAGGCGCTTGGATTATCGATTATGCGTCCTCCGAACTTGCCATCTCGGTTGCTCAACTTGGCACCCCAATCAAAGGCACATTTAGCGATTGGTCCGCTGATGTTATGTTTGATCCTGAAAACCCTGCAGATGGTTTTATTACCGCGAGCGTGAGTATTGCCTCTCTTAGCCTTGGCGAAGTCTCCGAGCGAGCTGTATCGAGCGAATTTTTAGGCTTTGAAGCTAACCCGAAAGCTTCGTTCATCTCAGAAGACATTACAAAGGTGGCAGACGGCTTTGCAGCAAAGGGCATTCTGACCCTCGCAGGCGTTGCGCAGGATTTCACGATTGACTTCACATTCAACGCGGTCGATAGCAAAGCAAGCGTTTCCGCAACAGCTGAGATTCAGCGGCTCGATTTTAAAATCGGTGAAACATTTGCAGATGATTCCAGTGTTGGGCGCAGTATTGCTTTAAATATTATCATTGAGGCGCAAAAGCTGAATGATAAGCTCTAATTGAAAGAAGCAACTTTTGAGGCCAATATGATCCGCCACTGCGTATTTTTAGACATCCGAGACGATATTACCGAAAGCGACAAGCAAAAGCTCTATGCTCAGCTTGCCACTCTCAAAGACATTATTCCTGGCCAGACAGCAGATCATTATGGTCCAAGCGTCAGTCCTGAGGGCATGGAACACGGGTTCACCGATGGGTTTATGATGGATTTTAGCGACGCTGAGGCGCGTGATGCGTATCTTGTACATCCTGAGCATAAAAAGGCGGGAGCAGCTCTAGTGGATGCATGTAAAGATGGGGCGAATGGTATTCTCGTTTTTGATCTCGAAATCGACTAATCTCGCACCGCAATTTTCCATTAGGCAATAAAAACCCCGCTATCGCTAGCGGGGTCAGACATTTTAAGGAGCTAAATGTCTTCTAGTCAATTATGGCTTGACTATAGTGGCACTTAAACTCGGATCGTCAAGCGTTGTGTGGGTTTCTTACAACAGCTTCGATGCCTGCACGAGTTAGGCCGATATCGTCAAGTTGGCGTGGTGACATGCCGTTTAGAAGTTTGCGTGTGTCACGTTGTTGTTTCCAATTGCGTACTTTGTTCAAGATGTTCATTTCAATTCTCCTTATGCCCCGATTACCGGGTGATCAAAGATCAATTTTGTTTCAAGTGTTTTGGGAACAATGATTGTTTCCTGTAACGCATATGCGCTCAATCGATGATCTTTACTAGGGATAAGATTGCACAGGAGATATGCAATTTTTGCATATCTTTGCCCAATAATAATCACGATGAAACGATAGAATTTTTTGATTGATTTTAAACATAATTCCGCCGTTATATGGTTTATAATATGTTAAGCTAGGAGGTGCATCTTCATGACATCAATTTTTAAAATATTTATCACAATAACAATGCTTGTAAGTACTGATATACCTGCATATTCAGCCAATATCGATGGCAAGTGGTTTTTGCACGAATTTGGCGAACTCCGCGCCTATCATGGCGACTTTTTAAACGTATGTTCTGGCCCCGAATTTCGCACCTGTAAAACCGTGCAATATGGCTTTAAAGCTGGAGACAATGATAGTTTTTTTGGCGAAACCAGATTAAGCATTGCCCGAACTTTGGGCGGCGGAAGTGGTGATGGTGATGGACCCGCTCAATACACAATTGAAATCTTTATTCGTGATTTAGATGACGCTCCTAAGGGACCATTTTCGCTCTCCATCAATGGTGAAATATTCCAACTTTCAGAGCAAGAATGGAAGGCTGGCAGCCCTGAAGGCTACAATGTCACCGAGACAATATCGATTACCAATCCAAATCTGGTCGATAAGCTGATCGCAAGCATGCGCAAAGGTGATGTATTGCGTGTTTTTTATGACGACAGCAGAGAAACACGTTTTCAACTGCGCGGCATCTCAAAAGCATTGGATGCCATCGAAAAACAGATTGAATTGCCAATTTCGTAATTTACAGTGTGGTTATTTGCTCACAATATTGACGCATTAATTCATCAGGCGTAGAGCTAGCTAATGACCTATCTCAAATCGCTTATCACGCGCTCATGGCGCATATTCTTAGCCCTTGCCAAAATCATGATACCCATCATGATTATTGTGCGTATTTTGGATCAATACGGCTTCTCAGAGGCGATTGGCGAGTTCATCGGACCTGCACTCGCAATTGTTGGCCTTCCCGCTGAGGCTGGCATTGTTTGGGCAGCGGCGCTCGTTTCTAGCCTTTATGGCGGTGTAGCTGCGATGATTACGCTTGCGCCAACAATGGAGCTCAATGTCGGTCAGATGAGCGTGCTTGCGTCTATGATGCTGTTTGCACACGGCCTACCCATTGAGCAAGCCATCGTCCACAAAGCTGGCGCGAATTTCTTTATCACCTGCTTCTTGCGTATACTTGCTGCGATCCTTTACGGGGTTATTGCATTTATGATCATTTCCCACTTCCAGATATTACAAGAACCAATGAGCATTGCTTGGCTACCAGATGGGTTGAACAGCACGAATTGGTCAGAATGGGCCTATGCGACAGCAAAATCTCTGATTCTCATATTCCTCATTGTGGTGGCTCTTATGCTGCTGATGGATGGCGTTGAGAAAACGGGTATTGATAAGGTGATCAGCGTTGTCTTGGCACCCATCCACAAAGTCATGGGCATTCGCCGCGAATTGGCCCCTATCACCACTATAGGCCTTCTTATGGGGCTTACCTTTGGCGGCGGATTGCTGATCGAGCGCTCTAAAAATGGTTCAATTTCAAAACGCGAACTATTCCTGACACTCTCATTCCTCTCTATATTCCACGCGGTCATCGAAGATACGCTCCTCATGGTGGCGCTTGGTGCTGATATTTGGGTAATCCTCGTGGCTCGAGGCGTATTCTCGGTAATTTTCATTGCCATCTTGGCCAAGGTACTTCTGCTTGCACCTGCACCGCATGAAAAAACCGCATGAAAGGCATGAGATGAGCAGCAGAATCGTTATTAATTAACTTTTCTTTAGAGTATTCTCTAGTAATACATCTTACCACATGACAGAATAATCATTTGTTAACAATATTCTCGTACTGGTCGCTCATCTTGGTTTTTTGAGGATGATTTGATGGAAC
>JAUELA010123231.1:0-15985 GCA_031471845.1 Boltenia villosa | reverse complement strand
CAACTCTTTGACTGCGAATTTTAAAATGGCGCAACAACCAAGATTTACGATTGCAAAATCTTGCGAAATCAATTATTGATGGCAGTTTTATCATATCGTCACGGACCCCCTGTACAGTCGTCGTGGACCCCCCAGGGGTCCGCGGACCCCACTTTGGGAACCCCTGCTCTAGAGAAATCTTACTCAATACAAATCCATATCTGCTTTCACAAACTGTGTAGAGTAAATGAATATCTCGTATATTTAGTGCGTTGACTATTTATATCGTTCTATACTGTGTCGTATATTCTGTGCTTCCAATGGATTCTATAGCTACTGGATTTACATATTTATTTGGAAGATTCTACTTTCCTAACAGGCAAATGTACCGAAACAGCAACCGCTCATCCACCGTCAACTATGAGTAAATTTTTCTGCCTTCTATCGCCTTCACTCCATCCCTTCACTGCGACAACAATGAACTGTAGATGCATTCCACTTGAAGAGAAGATCTGGAGGTCAGAATATGTTTTAGAAAAGAATCCTTTAAACAGTAAGAAAAAATATACCTTCATTTCATTAGTCGCCTTTATTCCAGGGAATGTGTTAGGTCAAATTTGTTGGATATTTAGACCAATTTCACGACGTTTACAGGGATAAATTTTCTAAAGTATTCAAGCCATATCTGCTTTCACAAACTGTGTATAGTGAATGAATATATCGCATATTTCTTGCGTTGACCATTTTTATCATATATATAAGTCGTATATTCTGAGCTTCTAATGGATTTTACAGCTACTGGTTTTATCACATTCATTTGGAAGATTCTACTTTCCTAACAGGTGAGTGAACCGAAACAGTAAAACCTCACCGTCCACCGTCAACCATAACATCAGTTTCTGCCTCCCATCGCCTTCACTGCACAGATTCAGCAACAATTATATATAGAGGAGAGGAGATCAGAAGGTCAGAATATGTTTTTAGAAAAGAATCCGTTTGAACAATTAGACACAAAATTCAAGCCTAACACATGTACCTCATTAGTCGCCTAAGAAATCAGGAATGTGTTATATAACAAACTAATTGGTCAAATTTGTTGGATATTTAGACCAATTCTATGACGTTAACATGGATAACTTTTGCTTCACTCAATCCAATTGGTGCTGGGATACATTTGAATTCAATTTTTTGAATTCACGAACTGAGTCTAAAATATGATGATTTTCCACATAGTTTTACGATTTAGGCCAAACTGTAATATGGCTACACTAATATATTTCAAACATACTGCTTATCATGATCAGAATGTTCCAACAACAAATGGAATTTCCTGCGATACGCTCTGTAATATGTTGCGTAAATAAATAATGAAATCTATATTCGATAAAAATATTAATATAATACTTCAACCCCAAATAAAAGCAGATTGGTGACAATATGATTGTTCTTCGATATTTCATGTCGTATTAGTTTTGTACAATTTCCTCATACCACTGCTCTTTCATGCGTCACAATTCAAATAAAGGTGTGACAACTCTTATTGGTTGAATCAGACATTAAAATGTATTGCCGCGTGACGTACCGTTCCTTTCTTTCCATATTTGGACACATGCGATGTTACCGAGGTACGTACTCACTGTATACGTTAAGCACACTATATTTTTTCGATATTACGTAGTCGAGGTAAGCTGATACTTTACGCAATAAGCACAAAGTATGTAAGCTATCATCAGACACAAAAGACTCCAAACTACGATTTCATTATAAATGACCAATTGAGAACAGAACTTCCGTCATTCGGCAATCCTTACACTCATAATCATTTACAAAAGGAATGCGTCGAAGGAATAATAATATGCTTTTAAATTTATTAAACAAAAGAAATATTGCTTACAGATTACAAAACAACAAAAGTAACTCCTGCAGAGAGAAAGAATATTCACCCAACTTCAGGGAAACATGAACAACCAGTGACTCCAGTAATTCGTAAAGTCACGACGCACGAGTAAATTAACTTCGAATTATCAAGAAACAAGGTAACCTATGTTCTATCAATGATTTATCATTTGGTGCGGAGTCGTATAGCAGAGATAATGTATGAAAAATACATATATAGCAGTTCAGTACATCTCGAAATCGTCAATGTCAAGTTGTAACTGTGTGGCTAACAACTGCCAAAATAATAAATTAAATCTCAATTTAAAAGGTTGGATTTTTTCTTTAGTTTTTATATTTTTAAATTAAAATTTTTAAATTTATTTCGTACTCTTTGTTGAAAATATATCTTCCTGACCCGTACAGATCCCACCAGACCATTAAATCACCTAACACTTGCATGTAGAAGTTCTACTTGACCATTGCCTCCGTACAAATCCCACATGAACTCCTCCCCTGTTTCAATTATTCTATCTTTCGCACATCTGCATAATTCATATCAATATTAATGTCTAGTGCGTTGTATTCCACCCTGCACTGTTCAAAAAGTCACGAGGTTAAGTTATCAAATATCTCTTTAATATGATATTTCATCTTAAGATTCAAGAAAATAATTGTCTCAGGTTCCCGAGAACAGAATATTCATTCAGCATCTGCATCTCAGAGGAGATCTTGGAGCAGACAATGAAGAAACAGATATATAAAAAGGTGAGGTTAAAATTGAAATAATAATCGAAATATGTAGTGTTCAATGAACAATTTCAATTTTGTGCAATGCACCATGTGCAGTTTTCATCTGAATACTATGTATTTATTAACTCAAAAGAGGAAAACTTAAATTGAAGTAATAAAGTACTCCAGAAAATACATATTCAATAAAACCACCATGAAACATGATCTAATATGATTCAAATAATTATATATTTATGTTTTACGAAAATAATAACTTATTAATGTTTAATTAATTAATTTTTTTTTTAAATAAATTATTAATGAAAATTAACCATTTACTTTTTTAGGAAGGTGTAGAATTAGACATAGGACCAATCTGATTCGCGAGATAGAATCTGGTTTAATGATCGCTGGTTCTGGTGTATTGTGAGTGAGTGAGTACATTTCCCTTTCTAAAGCTATAGTTGGTAATCTAAAAGCAGTCCAGTTTTATTAAACCATCACGATTGACTTACAATCTCTCTTTTTCTGAGCAATATTTAGATATAAAATAACAAATTTTTGCATGCCATAGACCAATAAGTGGGTTCATTAACGATTGTCTGCACGCCACGCCTTGTGTGAATTTTATATGAATACTGCTGATAACTACTTTTTAACTATAAAATGTACAAGAGACCCTCTTAATATCACCTGACCACTTTTATCCATTTAATTGCCATTGTGCATATGTATCCTGACCTCCATGTCGGCTCTACTAGCATAAATTCTTCACACATGATAGTCTATTCTACTGTTCCTCTAGATACCCCCTCAACACCTCTCCACAGTTGCCTCTACCCAATGCATATACATTAATGATTATCTAAATCAGCTAATTGAACTGATTATATAAATTATTATTTTAGGTTTCTGACTGAATCATCTACTTCTGAAAGATATCAGAGAACTGCAACGAAATTCAGAGAAACGTGCACGTGGTGAATTCCATTGATGTCATGGTGCAATGATGTCATGATTGTTTCGTAAGTAAACCACGAGATCTCAAATCAGGTAATATGTTTGGTTCTATCTTTGATTAGATTAGTATAACTGCTCATATTTACAAATCATGCTGAACAAATAGCTTGGAGTAGTTCATAATATATGCTAGAAATAGTTAGATTATGGGATAAATTTCCATAACAGTTAAATTTATCATTAGTTCACATACCTACAAACATTTTATTATTTTCCATATTATAATGCAATAAATTCCTTTTGTAGCATTTAGTTTAAAGCAGGGTTGAGCAAAATTTCTTCTCCGCGGCCACATGGAGTATCTGTGAATCTATCGCCGGCCACATTCAACAAACACTTAATAGTTTGTTTCACATTTGTTTGCGCATTTGGCTGCAAAATCTCATTGTAATATAGTTAAACGCGTTTTTTTTTGCGAAAGTATCTTGACCTCACAAATTGATATCGCCTTGCGAGGAAGTTCGCGGGCCGCACAAAAATACCTCGCAGGCCGCATATGGCCCTCGGGCCGTAGTTTGCCTACACCTAGCTTGAAGTAATAATCTCAACTAAAATTTAGATACAACATTTAGACGGATAGATTTTTACTCAATTCATCAATTGTGAATAGTTTGGATCCTTGACCTGTGAGATCATATTTATTAAATAACCTATAAATATATATTAAAATGAAGTATGAATAATGACCTATGAGATAATGGAATTCGTAAGAGTCCGCTGTAAAATCAATATATCAATGTAAATTTCAAACAATGAAGTATGGAAAGACAATTCGTTAAATTTATCATAAGTTTCCTCCTTCAGGTTCGAACTGAGAACGAGTCAGAGATATCACCAAAGAAGAAGATTCGATCAACAGCCAAATCCTAGAAGATAAATTAGAGAAGAAAACAAAGAAAGCAAATGGATTCACTCGAACCATAAAATACGATTTGAAAGGTGAAATTAAATAGAAAACTTTATTATTGATTCAAAACACTGCTCTTGTAAATTCCCACTTGACGGTTGGTTTCATTCAAATCCCTCATTCATTCACGCCCTTTTTACAAATCCACATATAACCACTGCTACTGTGCAAATCCCACTAGTCCACTAACAAGTAGAAATTTCTCTCCTCTTACCACTTTCCAAAATTTCACATGATCATAACCATTCCAAAATTTCATTTTCCCTTGTAGAAAACTACCAGGCATATGCCCTTATGAAATCTCACCTGTCCACTGCCCTTGTGAAATTCCAACTGGCCACTGCCCTTTTAAAATCCCCCTAGCCCCTGCCCTTGTAATATCCTTCCTGGTCATTAACTTGTAATAACACACCTGGCCACTGTCCTTGTGTCGTTTTGAAATCCTACCTGGCCACTGCCAATTTCAAAAAGCCACCTACCTACTGGCCTTGTTTAATCCAACTTGCCAAATACCCTTCTAAAATCTCACCAGGTAAATGCCCTGCTGAAACCCACCTACCCACTGCCCTTGTGAAATATCACCAGGCCCTTCCCCTGTAGAATCCCATCTGGCTACTGCATTATAAAAAACAAAACATGGCGATGGCCTTTTTGAAATCCAACCTAGCCACCGCCTTTGTAAAATCCAACCTGATCACTGCCCTTGAAAAATCTCACCTGGTCACTGCCTAGAAGAAAATCTACCTACCCACTGCCCTTATGAAATCTAACATGGTCACTGCCCATTTAAAACGTCACCTACCTACTGACCTTGTTTTATCCAACCTGACAACTATCCTTCTAAAATCCCATCTTTCCACTGTCTTTTAAAAACTCACTTACTCACTGCATTGTAAAATCCCGCCTGTACACTGCCATTGTAAGAAACTACCTGCCCTTATGAAAACCTACCAGGCCAATGCAATTATGAAATCCCACCTGACCACTGCATTTTGTAAAATATAACCTACCCGCTCCCCCTGTAAAATTCCACCTGGCCACTGGATTTTGGAAAGCCCCCTACCACCTCCCTTATAAATTCAACCTGGCAACTACCCTTCTAAAATCCCATCTGGCCAGTGTCCTTGTAAAAACCCGCCTACCCACTGCCCTTGTGGAATCCAACCTGGCCAATGCCCTTGTAAAATGTCAACTACCGACAGCGATTGTGAAATCCCACCTGGCTACTGATCTTGTGAAATCCCAATTGTCTAATGCTCCTGTAAAAAGCCACCCTGTCACTGACCTTATGGAATCACACCTGGGCATTGCCCTTGTAAAAAGCCACCTAAACTCTGTCCTTAAGGATTCACAAATGGCCACTGCCCTTATGATATCCCACTTGACCAATGTCCTTGTAAAATCCCACCTGATAACGGCTCTGGAAAAATCCCACCTGGCCATTGCCTTTGTAAAAACCCACCTGACCACTGCTATTGTGAAATCCAACCTGGCCACTGCCCTTGTAAATAGCCACCTACCCACTGCCATTGCAAAATTCCACCTGACCACTGGCCTTGTGTAAAAACCCTCCTACCCTCTGCCCTTGTGAAATACCACCCGGCCAATGCACTTGTAAAATCCAACTTCGCCACTGCCCTTTTAATCTAACACTTGGCTTCTGCCCATATTAAATCGCACCTGGTCACTGTAAAAATCCACATTGACACTTAGTGAAATCCCTTATATAAACCCATCTACCTACTAAACTTTTAAAATCCTTGCTGGTCACTGGCCTTCAAAAACACCCCTACCCACTGCTCTTGTGTTATTCCACCTTGTCTCTGACCTTGTAAAACCCACCTACACACTTCCCTTATGAAATCTCACCTGGCCACTGCCCTTGTAAAAAGCCACCTACACCCTGTCCTTAAGGATTCCTACATGGCCACTGCCCATATGGAATCCCACTCCGCCAATGCCCTTGTAAAATCACACCTGCTAACGGCTCAGGAAAAATCCCACCTGGCCACTGCCTTTGTAAAAAGCCACCTGGCCACTGCCCTTGTGAAATCCAACCTTGACCATGCCCTTGTATATAGCCACCTACCCACTGCCCTTGTGAAATTCCACTTGGCTACTGGCCTTGTAAAAGACACCAACACCCTGTCCTCAAGGATTCCCACATGGCTACTGCCCTTATAAAATCTCACTTGGTCACTTCCCTTGTAAAATCCCACCTGCTAACGGATGGAAAAATCCTACAAGGTCACTTCTTTTATAAAAAGCCACCTATCCAGGATCCTTGTAATAACCCACCCTACCACTGATGAAATCACCTAAACTATGTCCTCAGGGATTAACACATGGCCACTGCCCTTATTAAATCCCACCTGGCCACTGCCCTTCCATAAACCCACCTAACTAGTAAAATATTGAAATCCTAGATGGCCACTGCCCTAGAAAAACCCACCTACCCACTGCCCTTGTGGTATCCCACCTGGCCAATTCCCCTGTAAAAAGTCACCTACCCACAGCGATTGTGAAATTCTATCTGGCTACTGGTCTTGTAAAATCCCACCTGGCCACTTCCCTTTGAAAAAACAACTGCCCACATCCCTTTAAAATAACCTACCCACTGCCCATTTGAATTCCCACCTGGTGGGCTGCTCTGGTAAAATCTCACCTGACCACTGCCCTTGTAAAAATCAACATACCCACTGCTTTTGTGAGATCCCACCTGGACACTGCATTTTAAAATCCACCTTTTCACTGTCCTTGAAATTTCCCGCCTGGCTACTTCCAAAAAAACATTTACCCACAGCCCTTGTGAAATCACACCTAGCCACTCCCATGTGAAATCCCGCCTGGCCACTGGCTTTGTAAGGTACCACCTGGTCAATGCCCCTATCAAATCTCAACTGGCCACTGCCGTTATGGGATCCCACCTGGCCACCGCCCATGTAAAATGACACTTGCGCACTGCCCTTGTAAAATCCCACCTGCCCACTGTTCTTTTAAAAACCCACCTGGTTGATAAAATCCCACCTGGCCACTACCCGTGCTAGCCACTCCACTTATGAAATCCCACCTGGCCACTGCTCTTGTAAAAATCAATCTAGCCACTACCCGTATGAAATCCCACCTGGCCACGGCTCTTGTAAAAATCAATCTAGCCACTACCCTTATGAAATTCCACCTGGCCACTGCTCTTGTAAAAATTCATCTAGCCACTACCCTTATGAAATTCCACCTGGCCACTACTTTTGTAAAAAGCCATCTAGTCACTACCCGTATGAAATCGCACTGGCCACGGCTCTTGTAAAAGGCCACCTACACACTGCACTTGAAAAATGTCATCTAGCTACTACACTTATGAAATCAAACCTGGCCACTGGCCTTATGAAATCCTACCTGACCACTGTCCTTGTAAAATCTCACCGGTCTACTGAATTTATGCCACATGTCCACTACTCTTATGAAATCCCACCTCGCCACTGCCCTTGTAAAAAGCCACCTATACCTGTCCTTAAGGATTCCCACATGGCCACTGCCATTATGGCATCCCACTTGGCCACTGCCTTTGTAAAATCCCACCTGCTAACGGCTCTGGAAAAATCCCACCTGGCCATTGCCATTATAAAAAATAAACCTACCCAGTGCCCGCCCTTGTAATAACCCAGTTGTCTACTTCCCCTGTAAAACGCCACCCTACCACCTGAACACTGCCTTCTATAAACCCACCTAATTACTAAAATATTGAAATCCTAGATGGCCACTGCTCTAGAAAAACACTCCTACACAATGCCCTTGTGATATTTCACCTGGCCACTTCCCTTGTGAAACCCACCTACCCACTGCCCTTGTGGATTCAAACCAGGCCAATTCCCTTGTAAAAAGTCACCTACCCACAGCGATCGTGAAATCCTATCTGGCTACTGGCCATGTAAAATCCCACCTGGCCACTGCCCTTTGAAAAAACAACTGCCCACATCCATTGAAAAAACCTACCCACTGCCCATTTGAATTCCCAACTGGTGGGCTGCTCTGGTAAAATCCCACCTGGCCACTGCCCATGTAAAATTTCACCTGACCACTGCCTTGTAAAAATAAACATACCCACAGCCCTTGTGAAATCACACCTAGCCACTGCCCATGTGAAATCCCGCCTGGCCACTGCCTTTGTAAGGTACCACCTGGTCAATGCCCTTATCAAATATCAACTGGCCACTACCCGTATGAAATCCCACCTGGCCACTGCTCTTGTAAAAATCCATCTAACCACTACCCTTATGAAATCCCACCTGGCCACTACTTTTGTAAAAAGCCATCTAGCCATTACCCGTATGAAATCCCACTGGTCACTGCTCCTGTAAAAAGCCACCTACACACTGCACTAGAAAAATGTCATCTAGCTACTACACTTATGAAATCACACCTGGCCACTGGCCTTAAGAAATCCTACCTGGCAACTGTCCTTGTAAAATCTCACCGGTCTATGTCTATGCCACATGTCCACTACTCTTATGAAATCCCACCTTGTCACTGCCCTTGTAAAAAGCCACCTAGACCCTGTCCTTAAGGATTTCCACGTGGCCACTTCCATTATGGAATCCCAGTTGGCCATTGCCCTCGTAAAATCCCACCTGCTAACGGCTCTGGAAAAATTCCAACTGGCCATTGTCATTATAAAAAAAATAAACCTACCCAGTGCCCGCCCTTGTAATAACCCAATTGTCTACTTCCCCTGTAAAACGCCACCCTACCACCTGAACACTGCCTTCTATAAACCCACCTAATTACTAAAATATTGAAATCCTAGATGGCCACTGCTCTAGAAAAACACTCCTACACCATGCCCTTGTGATATTTCACCTGATCACTGTCCTTGTGAAACCCACCTACCCACTGCCCTTGTGGCATCAAACCAGGCTAATTCCCTTGTAAAAAGACCTACCCACAGCGATTTTGAAATCCTATCTGGCTACTAGCCATGTAAATCCCACCTGGCCACTGCCCTTTGAAAAAACAACTGCCCAAATCCATTGAAAAAACCTACCCACTGCCCATTCAAATTCCCACCTGGTGGGCTGCTCTGGTAAAATCCCACCTGGCCACTGTCCATGTAAAATCTCACCTGACCACTACCCTTGTAAAATCTCACCTGACCACTGCCCTTGTAAAATATCACCTGACCACTGCCTTTGTGAGATCCCACTAGGAGACTGCTTTTTAAAAAGTCACCTTTTCACTGTCTTTGAGATTTCCAGCTTGGCCACTGCCTTAAAAAAAACCACTTACCCACAGCCCTTGTGGAAACCCACCTAGCCACTGCCCATGTGAAATCCCGCCTGGCCACTGCCTTTGTAAGGAACCAACTGGTCAATGCCCTTATCAAATCTCACCTGGCCACTGCCGTTATGGGACCCCACCTGGCCACCGCCCATGTAAAATCCCACCTGCCCACTGTTCTTGTAAAAACCCACCTGGTCGGTAAAATCCCACTAGTCGTATGAAATCCCACCCCGCCACTGCTGTTGTAAAAAGCCATCTAGCCAATACCCTTATGAAATCCCACCTGCCCACTGCTCTTGTAAAAAGCAATCTATCCACTACCCGTATGAAATCCCTCCTGGCAACTGCCCTTGTAAAAAGATAGCTAATAACTGCCCTTATAAAATCCCACCTGGCCACTGCCCTTGTCAAAAGCCACATAACCCTGTCCTTAAGGATTCCCACATGGCCACTGCCATTATGGAATCCCACTTCGCCACTGCCCTTGTAAAATCCCACCTGCTAACCGTTCTGGAAAAATCCTACCTAGCCACTGCCTTTGTAAAAACCCACCTCGCCACTGCTGTTGCGAAATCCCAATTGTCTATTTTCATTGTAAAAAGTCACCTGGCCACTGCCCTTATAAAATCCAACCTGGACCCTGCCCTTATATATAGCCCCCTACTCACAGCCCTTGTGAAATCCCACCTGGCCACTGGCCTTGTAAAAAGCCACCTACAACCTGTCCTTCGGGATTCCCACATAGCCACTGCCCTTGTAGAATCCCACTTGGCCACTGCCTTTGTTAAAAGCCACCTACCCAGTGCTATTGTAAAAACCAACCTGACCACTGATTTTGTGAAATCCCAATTGTCTACTACCCCTGTAAAAAGCCACCCTGCCACTGACTTTATGAAATCATATCTGACCACTGCCCTTGTAAAAAGCCACCTAAACTCTGTCCTTAAGAATACCCTCATGGTCACTGCCCTTATGAAGTCCCACTTGGCCACATCCCTTTTAAAATCCCACCTGCTAACGGCTCTGGAAAAATCCCTCTTGGTCAATGCCCTTGTAAAAAATAAACCTGTCCAGTGTCCTTGTAAAAACCCACCTGACCACTGCCCTGATGAAATCCAACCCGGACACTGCTCTTGTAAATAGCCACCTACCCACTGCCCTTGAAAAAACCCACTGCCCTTGAAAGAAATCACGTGGCCAATGCCTTATAAAAACCCTCCTGACCAATGCCCTTATGAAATCCCACCTGCCCACTGCCTTTGTAAAAAATCACACCTGAAACACTGGCCTGAAAACTATTCCATACCCCCTGATCACAACCCGCACAATTCCGACTTGATCACTAATTATATGTAAATCCCAACTGGCTACTAGTGCCCTTGGGAAATTCTACCTGCCCACTGCCCTTGTAAAAACCCACCTAGTCACTGCCCATGTAAATTCCTTACTGGCCACGGCCCATTTAAAATCCCAACTGGCCACTGCCCTTGAGAAATCCCTTCTGTGAAATCTAACCCACTGTCTTTATAAAATCCGCCTGGGCATCGACCCTGTAATAACCACCTGCACATTGCTTTTCCGAAATTCCACCTATCGACTGCCCTTGTGAAACCCCTCCCGGCCACTGCCATCTTAATAACTCATCTGGGCACGTTCCTTGGCACTTGTAAGATCCCATCTGGCAAATGTCCGTTGGCCAATTGGCCAAATGTCCATTGGCGAAATGTACAGGATTCGAAAAAACTCACCTACCCACTGCATTTGTGAAATCCCACCTGGCCACTGCTTTATGAAATCTCACCTGTCCATTACCCTTGCAATAACCTACCTTCCCACTACCCTTGTGAAATCCCACCTGGCCACTGCCAATGAAAAACACACCTGCGCACTGCCTTTGTGATATTCCACCTATCGATTACCCTTGTGAATTCCTTCGTGGCCACTGCTCTTGTAAAACCCCAGCAAGTAACTGCCTTGCAAAATCTCACCTGGCCACTGCTCATATAAAATCTAACATGACTACTGTACTTGAAAAAAATAACCTAGAAACTGCATTTGTGAAATCCCACCTGACCACTTCCCTTGTGGCATCCCACTTGGCCACTGTCCTTGTAAAATCCACTGCCCTGCCCTGCCCACTGCCCTTGCAAAAACTCACGTGCCAATTTCCCTTATGAAATCCCTGTTAGCCACTGCCTTTGTGAAAAGTCACCTACCCACTGGTCTTGTGAAATCCCACCTGGCCACAGCCCTTGTAATAACTCACCTGGCCAACAAGGGACGTGGTTAGGTGTCTTTACACAGGGGCAGTGGACAGGTGCCCATAGTGTCCTTATGGAATCCAAATGTCCACAGCCCTTGTGAAAACTCATCTTCCCACTGTCCTTGTAAAATCCCACCTGCCCAATGCCGTTGTGAAATCCCATCTGACTACTGCCCTTATATAAATTCACCCGCCCACTGGCCTTGTAAAATCTCACATTGCCACTGATACAATGCAAATATAACCAAACAAACCACCACTCTCCACCTCTCCACTACCCCTATCCACTGCACTTGTAGAATTACTATCTGAGCACTGCATTACCATGTTTCCATCTATCCACTGCACTTGTAGAATTACCACTTGAGTTATTTATTGTGCATATTCGTCTACATCAAGACCGCAACATGAGGTCGAGATAATATTGAGCTTAAATTTTTACTTATCAAACAGCTTCACAAAATCTTCACTAAATAAACGCCAAATCGTCAACAATTTGATGCTAATCTTTTTGAACCTATTATGTAATAATCCAGGTTTCAAGGAAGCATCGCTAAATATTCAGAGAAGAAGAGATTATTTTTATGCGACCGAACTTCAGAGAGACGCGAGCAGACCGACTCCAGTGATAGCAAAAGTCATGAAGAATTCGTAAGTTAACTTCAAAGAAAGAGAACAAGGTGATGTTTTTATTATATTTAAAATGGGCAAATCCTAAATACCATATATTTAAATAGTTGATAGAAATTGAACAATTATTGAAATAATATACTGGCATTAAATTGATTTCAATAAAGAAATTCCAGCGATATATATTATATACCATTACCGAAACCTTCCCTTTCGGTGAAATATTTGCACTTGCAGGAAACTTTATGTGTATTCTAAGAGTCTATGAAACTCTACTTTCAGTTATACACACAGTTTTACTAATACTCTCTTGAATGTTTCACTTCAGGTTTTTATTTATTTTAAAAAGAACGTCTAATAACTATTTGGCATCTTAATGAGGCAGATTCGCATATATTAGTTCTTTATGGACGTGTTCCAGGGTATCGTTTCTCAAACGGTCTCCGGCAGAAACCTCTTTATCTCAATATCTAAGAACTCGTCATCGATTTATTGTTTGTTTGTTCTCTGCCCTACACAAAGCGTCCTAGTTGGTAGTATTATATGTTAAAGGATAAAGGGTCCGGATTGTCTCACGTAACCTAAATTCAGCGTTGCGTACCCTGATATTTAGGGTCTGGAACATGTTGCAAATAAGAACTCGGGATTCAAATTGGAAAGAGAGAAAAGAAATACTGGAACGGGAAAGTCTGTTAATAGTCAAAAAGGTGAACTATGACCTCGATTTAGAGAAGCGCTCGATTCGAAACTGTTTTAGATGTTGGCCGGGCATTTGGGCCGGATATTATGACTTGGTTTTGGGATAGGGTTGGGTTCAGAGTATTGGTTAGTTTTATGGTTAATGACCGCCGGCGTAATGTCCTTTCAGATGAAAGAAGCTGGACTGTGAAGAATATATTACACAAGACTTCTTACTCCCAACCACCATGAAAGAGTTGAATTAAAAGAGAAAAACGAAAAGTATTTAGAGTCGCTATTGTGACGCATCAAACATAAGAGAAACATACCAATGAAACCTGAATCGAAGAAAAATAAACGGTAATTTCAATCCCGTTAAAGAAACTAAGGAAGGAGAAGAATTCGTAACCATAACAGAAGGATGACTATCACAAGGAAAAATGCAAAAAGCTACGCAAGTTACTGAAAGCCATATACACGCCAAGTCACTGTGGTAACAAACAATGGACACTAGAGGCAGTTTATTTAACCAGATACCACAAGAGCATATGGAAGTCTTGGTTTGAAACTATATCATATTATTAACAGAGCAAACCGTACCGCCAGAGAGATTTAAAGAATCGGATATTATTGAACATGAGCAAAATTCGTGTGAAATATTTTATATATTTATTAATCAAAGGCAGAATTTTTATGTTGGGATTATTTGCACCAAAAGAGTGACTACAGCTTGAACCAAGTCTATCTATATGATAAGCTTAAAATTATCAGTGTTTGTTTGTTTGTCATGAAACAACATCGCCTTCATGAACGAAGAAAATCTGGGTCCGGAATTCCATTCGACCTTCTACACGAAGCACACTGAAATGGCCGCAAGTCTCTTCAGGAACTAAATATTTTATCATTTAATTTAACTGACCGTGTCCACCTCGCGACATAAAAACAATTTACCCGCACTTTTTTAATTGTAAAATAACATTATATTCTATTTTCTGCCTGTCAACTCCCAAAATAACCCCCGATAGTAAGTACCGTATTTTCGCGTATATAAGACGCGTCTTATGCAACATTTTACACACCACGTACCCTGGGTGCGTCTTATATTCGTGTGCGTCTTATTCAATTAATTTTTACATGAATGAACTGTCAAATGTGTGACGGGGAATCGTAATTGGTCGTAAAAATAGATCGCAACTCTGCTGGATACATCCCCTGATGTCATTTCTGCTTTGGCTGAATGCATCGGTTTATCGTGTCTCGGAATAAAAAATTGCTATCAATGACGCGAAATCGGCTTATAACAAAGCGACTCAGTAATTATTGTAAAATATGATATACGGTACTATCTTCAGCCGCTGTGTTATATGCAGTCAATATAGGGGTTTGCTCAGGTCGGCAGATGGCGAGGCTCTGGGCGTCTTATATAAAATATTTTTACACAATTCGTCAAAACCGCGTCTTATACACGGATGCGTCTTATAATTGGGTGCGTCTTATATACGCGAAAATACGGTACATATATGGAACATTATATACGGTAGTAACAAATGTTAGCGTTTCGTTTGCGTCGGACAAGAGATTATATATTAAATTACCGACATAGTTCGCAAGGTGGTCTTGAGTTTGAAAATATTGAAGACAATGTACAAGTTTGAAATTTGAAAATAATATAAGTAATAAATTTTGATTTTGATAAACTTTTCAAAAGTTGTTGAAACTCTATGTAGGAATTCTATGAGCAGTTACATTTGACACAACTTACGAAACATAGCATGAAAAAAGAATATATTCATTCTTGATTCTTAGAAATTTCTTTCTAAATCAATATAATGTTAGGAAATCATCATTAAGTATGTCTAGTAAAGTAAAATATCGAAAAGACAAACTCCTGCTGGAGTTCAAATGCAAAAGAACTTCAGAAATATGGAGCCGCATCACAGTACGAAGAGTACCTCAAAGAACCAAAACATGAGGAACCACCAAATATGTTGCAAATCGGTGTTGGGAAATTTTATGCTGGCGAAATGAAACAGGAAAAGGAATATAAACCACTCCCACACTTTGCCAGAAAAAAATACGAAGAATATGATGATGAAATATATGATGAGGATGAATTAATAACAATGCCCGCTATTTTCACAAAAGATGAGTTTGGCATGGACAGGAAACAAAAGGAAGGAACATTGAACCATGCCATGATTGTTGGATCTGCAGGAGCTGGTAAAACAACGATTCTTACACGATTTGCAAGGGATGCGATTGATGGAAAGATCAATGAAATACAAGATGAAGATCGAATGGTTCACGTGGTCAACTGTCGACAGTTTAATCCTAAGGTTCTGATCAATGTCGCAGAATTCTTGTTTGGGAACATGACGCACAAACCAAGTGATGACGCAATCAAGGTTGGAATCGAATGGATAATACGTCATCCAGATAAACTAACATTAGTCGTGGATTCTCTCGATACTTTGCCATATGAGCTAAACAACCAGCAAAGGGTTACTGAACCTTATGCCCACGCTACTCCAGCAACGATCCTCTCCAACCTTTTCACTGGGAACCTACTTCATGGATGCCGGATTCTTTCATCATCACGAGAATTCAAAATCAGGAACTATGAAGGC
>JAUELA010123121.1:0-15994 GCA_031471845.1 Boltenia villosa | reverse complement strand
TCCCGGATAATTTAGTGTCAACCGGGACAAATTAGTAAACCGGTCGGGACACCGGGACAGACCCCTCAAACCGGGACTGTCCCGGTCAAACCGGGACGTATGGTAAGCCTACAGTGTTTAGCCAAGGCTATACAACGAAATTGAATTCTCGGATATTGGGACGTCTATTAACACTATCACCAATTTTTAGTCGTCATGAAAATAACATTGTTGTCTGTTGACCGCACCTCTTCGTTCGCATAATTACTGGACACCCCCTATGTCATGAAATAATTATCCTATCTCGTGATTAGTTGTAAACAATTTCAATTAACCTTGAATCAATTGTGCCATGCATAAATCGAGTAGCGAAACGCAACACCTTCTAGTAACCGAACGATTGCATTATGACATGGCTGCTCATTCATATGCACGTGGTCATCCTCTATGACGTCATAGTCACATCGTACATTCAAGTACAGGTGTTGAACGCTACATCCCATACTAAACGGCAAAGCTAGAAAATCTATCCTGGCTCCATCTGAAACGCACATTGTTGCATTAATGAACTTCCCTTCTCCAAAATTATCTATCCCTCAAAAAAGTACAACATAATTAACACAGCATACGTTTATTCAAAATTTTTGCTACATTAAAATCTACAATTTAACAAAATGAACTCTAAAACCTTGGAATAAGGCAACAGTGAAGAGTATTGGCTTCTATGGAATGTTATTTTTATACAATCATGTCTAAAATATGCTTGAAAAAGACATTTTTACACTGAAAGATTAAAAAAATATATTTTTAATATACCATAGTACGACGAATAAGAAATTTTGTCAAGTGTAGGAAATCAGCTTTAGAATTACAAAAAGAACAACGAAATTTTGGTGTTGATTTCACAGTGGATATCCTACAAAAATAAATGGGATTTTATGTGTGTTTTTTGTCAAAATTTAAACGTGTATGCATTTAATAGGTCGTGCTTTATTATATTATAATTTATTTTTATATCATTTTATAAAACTTTAAAAAATTGACAGGTGGATTAAAAAATATTTTCACAAATTTATTTACATACAAAATTTTACTCAATAATATGGAAGAAGAAGAACTATTCAGCAAGTCCACACAGCAGAGCAGATCCTTTTGAAATCCAATAGTCTGGTTTTCTGTCTGTTGGGAGGTGAACAGCAACAACAAAGTTGGTTGAGTGACCTGGATATTAAGATGTATTTAGTATTGTGATAGCATACTGAAGTGGTGATCTAAGGCAGTGTTTCCGTTTTTTTTCAACTCGTGGCTCACTTTTACTGACATTTTTTTTGGAGGCCCACTATAAGATATTTTGGCAAAATGACAATGGAAAAAAATTAAAATATATTTGTGAGAAATAAATAAAATATTAACAACACATTCAATTTACTGTTAAAATGCTACAAATTATACTCAACACGCGTCGATAAAAGTATTCGCTTTTTGTACTGTAACATTTTGGCCTGCTTCGCGGCCCATGGCCCACAGGTTGAGAAGCGCTGTTCTAAGGGATAGCAAAGCCTAATATGCTTACTTTGAGGAATCTCTATTGAATATTATGCTCACATTCTCATTTTTAGCACAATCTGATATTTACAAAACCAAAGAAATATGATTAATGTGGGGCCCAAAATCGAGCCCTGTGCACAGCCATTGACATTAGAAGGTCGTAGTTTGTGTGGTGTTGGATATAATGTATATGTCAACACATTGATGAATTATAATCAATTACTTTTTCTCATTCGATCGGGTTAGTTTTCTGTGTTTTATCATTATGAAACATCTCCTATATATATATATATATATAAATGGGTATCCGGACATTAAGCCAACGGACATTTCGCCGCCATTCAAAAAATTAGATTTCAAAGTTAGGGTTAGGTTCAGGGTAAGGTTTAGAGTTAGTCACAAACAAAGAAAAAAAATTGTTCTTGAATGTTGGCAAAATGTCCCTCTGTTATGACGTCACAAATTATGGCAAAATGTCCATTGGCTAAATGTCCGGGATTAATATAAATGTACATTATGATATTTAAGTTTGTTCTTCCTGTGGAACTGACTTTACCGGTACACAACCTTTATAGGCATAACCACACAACATCTACCAACCTGTGGTTGAAAGCACCCCAGCCCTGAGCCCAGTCTTGTACAGGGGGCAGCTGTAATCTTCAACAGGTGGATTAAAATCCATCTTGGGTTCCATGTGTATGATCGGCATCCGCTCATTCATAACCCTTTCTTTTTCATTTGCCATCATCATTGTTTCATCATCCCATTTGAAAGCATCAGTGTAGAGGCCGTGTATCAGCACACCATCTGTAATCTCAGGAAGCTGAAACGATGTCAAAGAGTCAGTGAAAAATAGGTTGAAATTGAATTCTGATTTTAATTGAATTCTTGGAGTTTCAAGGTATTTCCATGACAAGACATATTAATGATCAAATATGGAATCTAATATTTCTTTCTCCTCCCCATTGTTTAATATTTCATTTACTTTTTGGTCATATTAATTGATGTATCATATTTACCCTCCGATTCATATCGGGCTTATACATGATGCGACCATGCCAGCTTGCGAGCATGCTGACCTTGGATAGCGAAGGAAAGCTGTGACCAAGGTCAAGTGAAACTTTGAAAGCTTTGTACCGGCGAGGAGTTCAATATCCCAAGTCACTTAATGGCATCAAGGCACAAGGGTGAACACGGCATATTGAAGTGAAGTGATCAACAAGCGTGCAGTGTATAGTGTAGGTGATGTAGTATTGAATAAATCTGTGCAGGTGAAGCCGAGATTCGAGCCCAGAACCTCTAGGTGAGCATACATGACCATTCACTAGCCGATGGCTTTACACGTTCTGTCACCGGACATCTATATTCGACATTATACTGAATTCCTCTACTTACAAACTGAAACCTGTTTACAATTTTGTCCCTTTTAGTTTTTGATTTTAAAAATCTGCACTTATTTTTTAAAGATCCCTGATTCTATGCATGCACTGCACGCTTTGTCATTTGTGCCTGTAAGTTATCAATTAAAACATCCAAATATATGAAAAGGCTGAAAATCACATCATCGTGATGAACTCACTTCTTTATCAGCTTCAATTTCTTCCCCAAATCCAACATTAGCGATAACTTCATGATACTCAGCTTGGTCCCTGTACAAAGGCTTTACATGGAAATGGAAATTGAGTCGGTCGATAGGGTAGTCATATTTTCTTGAATGGTTTTGAAGAGATCCAGTCAGGAAACCTGGGATAAAATAGTACCATTTGGAGGCAGCTGAGGCAGCAATATATAGTATGTACCAACTTGTTTGACGCCTTAATTGTAAAAATAACAATCAAGTTTGGATGGAAAAATTAACGAAATGGCCTTTGGTAGCTTCAAGGTTTGGCACACTAAATTAACCAAAATGACCAATGCATTTATTCATGTATCTTCGGGTTTCACACACTTATGTGGATTGCCCTCCTCCGATGATTTCCTCATAATTTCCAATCGCATGACAAAAATGCCCATTTCCTAGCTGATGCAGTGCTTATTAATTACCTGAAAACAGCTTATTGCAAAACGAGGTGAAATATCATTATTTGGTGGGGGATGGAGAAACTGATTTGAATTTGCAATGACTTCCAATAACCGAACGTCCTGTCTAATGCGTGTGTTTATTGCTGGGAACAAGCTCTCGCGAGAATCCATGAAGTCACAGGGACATCGTACATTCGAGTCGCAAGTGCGGAACGATATATCCAGGGCCGAATTATAATTGTAGCAAATGCTACTGGCTCCGCATTGAATGAATGTAAGTTGAATTTAGTAAAAAAAAAAAAAAATGCTAAATTAACTAAATACCTTATTCAAGGGCAACCCAATGAAGATTGCAACCCAACATTTAGAAGTTGGATGTGTGTGTAATGTGTATGTCATATGTCTGATGATACTGTTGGGAAATACAATCTGTTTATCCTCAAAATTTCCAAACAAAATTGTGTATGATGTAATAAAGACCAATTTCATCTCTTTGTGATGTATACGGTCAGTTTATTCAAGGCAATAAAATGCTCAGACTAAAATAATTCCTTCCTCACCTTGAGGGAAAAAGAATCCTGAAATCCAGAAAGATTTAGGAGGTCCAGTGACAATCCAACGGAGAATGAAGTGGCAACGGAGCTGCACATCTTTGACCCAGGATGCAAGAGGCATGAGAGATGGATAAGCTGCATTCTCCCACAAAGTGGGGACCTGAATATGGGTAAATATTAGGGGTGAGTGGCACATATCATGAAATACAAATCAAGCACAGCAAAAACTAGAAATGTGCTGTTGACTCGGTGACCATTTATGCTCCCTTCACAGGTCCTGATCAATTCCAGAGCAATGTTATAATTTCTTTAAATTCAAAATTTTGTTTTATTGTATTTTAAGTAGCTTTTGGACGGCAAATAAAACATTGATTGATTGAAATGGGGGAATGTATCACAAACCACAAGCGTTTAACACTCATTCAGATAGGCATTACTTCCAACTTGAATTTGACTATGATGTTCTGTAGATCTTAACCATTGCTGGAGGCGGATATATCCGCCATCAGAGATTAACGGCAATTGGCATTACTCCGATAGTAAAGCAGCTATTACATAGTCTTATGGTAGAGTTAACACAAATAGTCATTAAAATTTTCTTTATGCAAATCGAAGTTATATAAATAAAACAAATTTGAAAATGTTTTCAAATATGACATCGCAGGAAAAAAAAGTGGTTTTCAGCAAATTCGGTGATATCTGATATTACAGCTTGATAGCAGCATCTAGCTTTAGCAATTAGGCATACTTTAAAAATATTTGAAGGCATTTTTTACTATTTCTACCTGGTGATAGAAGATAGCTATTGTTCGAAAATTTTGAATATTATGAAGAATAGGAGTAGGACAGGGATGGCGAACCACTGACCCGCGGGTCACGAAGTGGCCCACCACCTACATCTCAATGACCCACTTCACTTTTTGGTATTTATACAAATAAAAAAAATAAAGTCCAGTTATGCTACCGTGAGAAGAGCTTTCAGGCAACCATACACTTTTTTTTTTATAATTCAAGTATTTCAAAAATCATTGTTCAATAATGAACTAAGATTTTAATTAATACTTGGCAACTCAGTCTTCCCGGTTTACCCTTCACTCATACCAGGGTTGACACTTTGGCCTTTCGAGGCCAGATTCTTGAAATTTGACTTTTATCTATTCGTTTGGCCTTATAAGATCGGTTTGGCTTATTTGACTTTTTGTCAAAAACTTTATTTTTTATTTTTTTCATCTGTAATAGACCTTTTACACAACTCGTGACCCACTTTATTTTTTTTTAAATCATGATATCAAAAGTGACCCATTCAAATGAAAAGGTTCGTCATCCCTGGAGTAGGATAATAGAATCATTTCTCTGATTTTATGCATCATTAGGCATGCATTTTGTATCCTCTTTCAAATGAACCTAGAGTGAAGCTTCTTTGTTGAATAATGAAAATCTTATGAAAATTTTCCGAGTGATATGCAATATGGCAAAAATAAGTGAAAAATATTAGCTCTTTTTTTATTAAAATTACGCATGGAAAGGGTTACGATCATGTTGTTGCAATTGGATAACGATTTTTTGGATGCTAAGAAAACTTCTCTATTCAATAAGGAATTAGGAAATCGAGTCCGTTGTTAAGGAAACATCAAGTTGCTATGGAAACTTACCTGGTTGTTAAGGAAGCTTGAATAAATCATTTCCATTTGTTCACTCATGACAACCAATCCGCCGATAGCTTTTTTCAACGTCGCCAGTGACGACTGGATGACATTGAGCAACTTTCTGAATCGCTCAACTTCTTGTTGAAGGACAGTTGTCAATGAATTCACTCTGTGGTTAAAAACGATATTGTAATAAAGAATATATCAAGTTACCGGCTTTCTTTTTCTATCACTATCATGGCAACCTTAAAAGACTGGCAGAATCAAGAAATGTTTTGTCTAGAAAAAGCACAAAACGTTGGATTGCTGCAAGGAAAGTATGCCTTGAAGTATGTTTTCATTTATTGGTCAATTCCTATAATCTGGTACACAAAAAATGGACCTTGTGGGAGACAGAAAAAAAGGATACCGCCTAGCAATGCACACACACCTATTGCCAGTACTTTGAGTTCTTCTTTATAGTCTACTTTGCTGCACAATCCAAAACAAGATGCTATGAGAGATGAATTAATTTTTTAAACACTGGTGAGATAGTTGCGATACGACTACGGTCAGCTGCTGGTGATATCTTACTAAAGGATATCGCTTGGCACTTGGTAGATTTGAACCAAGACTATTAACTGTACCCTATCTTCGAGGCCGTGTCAAATAACCCATTGGGTAGAGCCGTCGGCTGGTCATCTACACTCACCTAGAGGTTCTGGGTTCGAATCTCTGCTTCACCTGCACAGATTTATTCAGTACTACAGCACCTACACGATGCACGCTTGTTGATCACTTCATTTCAACATATGTCATATTCACCCTTGAGCCTTGATGTGAGTAAGGGACTGGGGACGCTGATCTCCTCGCCGGTACAAAGCGGTTTCCTCCGCTATCCAAGTTCAGCATGCTTGTAAGCCGACATGGTCGCATCATGTGTCCATGTATAAGCCCGATACGACTTTCCGAGGAAATGGGTAAATATGATACATTAAATAAATTTTTTTAAAAAATGCCACTGACCTTCCCTTCGCATCCAACTTGAACATTGATTGTTCAGCTTGATCCATATCCAGCTGGAAAGTCAACTTCTCCTGGATGCTTTCTGCAAGCTCCTTGACAATCTCATCACTTGACTTTCCTCCTCCTCCTCCAGACATCCTAGGTTGAACTTCCAGGATTGTTGTCACCATTATATTTGTTTCTTGTTTCTGTAGAGAAGATTATAAATAGTGATTGGCACTACGATTCGAATCGGAAAATGTGATTCAACGATTCGGAAAAAAAAAATTAAATTTAACATTTTTTTAAATGTTTTCTAGTAAATTTGTAGTGATGTTGCACCAAAACCAAAAATGTTTTTTTTAGTTCCATATTAATATAAGAATCCTCATATTTACACTTTTCATACTATCGTTTCATGTGCTACTGTGCTTTTCTTTTACTTTCTACTTCGAGAAATTTGGATTTATCCTCACTTTTTGTAGTAGATTGATTAATCATTTCTCAGTCTACTCTAATAAGTTTAAAGCCTACTCTGTCCTTTTGTGATTGATAAAGTGAAAACTTAGGTCTTAGCATCCGCTACTTTTTTATTGTCAAAAAATTGAACCTAACCATCCTAAACCTGAAGCAAACCCTAAGATATAATTTTTTGAATGTTGGCTAAATGTCCTCTCTGCAAATATTGGCTAAATGTCCGTTGGCTAAATGCACTGATACCCTTTGAAATATGTGATAATTTGTTCTTCCAATGGTTAGGGTTAGGGCAATAGTTAGGGTTATGGTCGTGTATGGATGTTGGCAAAAGATAAAGCAATTGAGGATTTTGATACGTAATTTTGCCGGCGCCGCTAGTCGGGGGGCATTTGTCTGGGGGGCAATTGTCCTAGGCCGGGGGGAGAGGAGGAGTTTGGGGGGGGGGCAGGTGTTGGGGAAATTGTCGGGGAAATTGTCCGGAGAGGCAGTTGTCCTAGAACCCAATTGTTTGCGTTATATACATAATCTTTGTGTGTATTTTTATTCAAACATTTCCAAAATTTCAGCTCAAAGAGTGTGTTGTTCTCAGCACTCATATAATCCAAAACCAGTAAAAATGAAGACACTGAATATACTTGCAAGCCTATGTACATAACAGTACAGGAATCTCATGCATATTAGGGCAGTGGGTCTTGAAAATTTAGGGCAAAAATTTAGATCTGTTGGTCTAAATCAGGGGTCCCCAACCTGCGAAGGGTGCAACAAATGGGGGAAGTAAATACCATATTCATATAGCATAGGCTATATGTGAAAATTTCAGTCCAATTTTGAGCAAAGCGCCGCGAAAACGCGAAATCGCTACCAACTGCGGCAATATACATGGTTTTCCACGACATTTTTATCTTCAAAAGCAATAATACTTTTGTAGGTGGTGCGAAGATCAAACTTTACCCAGGGGTTCGGGTATGGAAAAGGTTGAGAACCACTGATCTATGATGTTCTAATGCAGTTTAATGTACTGTTGACCAACTTGTCCCACTCATTTTGAGCTAAAGACTTTATCCAAACCAGCTTGCTTCCTGCATCTTCCAATAAAATATTACTTTTGTAGGGGGCGCGAAAATTAATCAAACTTTTCCCAGGGGTGCGAGGCATGGAAAAGGTTGGGGACCACTGCTCTAAATGAACTCTGAAATACCTGGAAGGCAAGATTTGCGTTCATGTGCATTCCAAATATCTCTGGATCTTCTGTTGTTGGCATCTGGTTGATGTGGTCTCTGTATTCATCCAATGTCCTATACAGAGGAGCGAAGTAAACTCCAGAAGGAGAGTATTTGTATTCTGGTTGAACAGTTTCAGGCCTGAAGAATCTGTTGAAAAAATTAATACAATCAAATTAAGTTGATGATATATTGGGGCAATACTTCGATATAATAAGCTCTGTTGTTACCAATGGCCAGGATGGGAACAAAATTTCTGTGAAGTTTTATTAACCAATTCAGTTGTAATTAGTGAATTTACATGTGTCATATTTTTCGGTTTTGATTGTTTTTCATAAGGCAGAAAAGGCTGAAGCCTCAGGGCCCGGAGATAACAGGGGCCTGCGCCCACCTTGATTATAAAAAAATATGTTTTTTAATGAAAACTAGACTACCAGTGATCCGGCGCTAACTCGTTTCAGGCCGGAAGAATCTAAAGAAAAAATGAATACAATCAAATTACCGTAATTTTCCGTGTATGATATGTACTATTTTCAGTCAAAATCTTAGTCATTTTACGGGTGTAACAAATGCATGGGTAGAATAAAGTTAAATGTTGTACAACCTTACTATTTTGCTGACAAATCAAGGGTGTGTATTATACACAAAAATGACGGTAAGTTGATGATATATTGGTGCAATACTTAGATATAATAAGCCAATGGCCAGGATGGGAACAAAATTACTGCGAAGTTTACCTAAGCAGTTGAGTTGTAATTAGTGAATTTACATGTGAAACCTTGTTTAATATTTTTTGGTTTTGATTGATTTTTTTAGTTTTTTCATGACCAAATGTTACTTTTGTGTAAAGTACAGTAGCCTCCCATATAGACATTCTAATTGTGAATTCAGACAACACATATAATAGATGATCTGGGATGTCTTAATGATATTTTGTTCTAAGTAAGGACAATGAAAGTCTAGTATGCATGAAAAATGAATTTTAACTGTGAAAAAAAAAACATATTCAAATGCTGTTGTACATCTTGAATAATATTAAATTTTTTAAATTAATGTATCATATTACCCGCGATTCACGGAAAGTCATATTTGATGAACATGCTGAGGAAAGCTTTGACCAAGGTCAAATAGGTCACATATCTGAGGAAAGCCGTGACCAAGGTCACATGGAACTGCTCTGCACCGGGTTCAGCGTCCCCAGTCACTTACTCACATCAAGGATTAGGGTGAACACGTGAAGTGATCAAGCGTGCATCATGTAGGCGCTGTAGTACTGAAGAAATCTCTACAGGTGCAGCTAGGATTCGAACCCTGAACCTCTCAGTGAACATTGATGACTAGCTAAAGGTTTTAGCTGTTCAGCCACCGGACACTCTCAAACATATTTCTCTTATTATGAATAAAATAAACAAACAAACCTTCCGAGAACTGTTCTAAGACATCTCTGGTCCCATGCATCGGTTACTCTTCCTCCATAAGTGATTTCTCCAGTGATGTAGATGAGAGCATCCCATGGGATTCTGATGTCAGAACAGAACAGCTGGAGGTTGAGCAACGCACATTCCCTGTCACTATCTGTGAAGTCATATCTGATGTTCCAGCCAAGCGGTCCAAACTTTTTCCGTTCCTAGAAAAGAGAAAGCAGTGCTGAATGGTCGGAGGCTGGAAAGTTGGATATTTTTCTTAGGATTTCATAGGAGCTCTTTCAAATGGTATTTCTAATTTTAAATGATATATATGTAGCAGTACGCCTGCTAATTAGTCTTCCCTTCGCCTGATTCCCTAAATAGGCAAGGTGAAGAGCTCTTGTATTAG
Organism: Boltenia villosa; assembly: GCA_031471845.1. Taxonomy (NCBI): domain Eukaryota; kingdom Metazoa; phylum Chordata; class Ascidiacea; order Stolidobranchia; family Pyuridae; genus Boltenia; species Boltenia villosa. The sequence goes on along the minus strand of JAUELA010123121.1, from coordinate 5,749 downwards.
AAAAGGTTTCAGTGCCACAATACAGTTAAGGTGTAGAAATGTATATGAAGTCAAAGCAAGCTGGATCTAGAGAAGGTCTGTATTCAAGCAGTGCAATATTCAAAAACAGCAGTATCATCCAACATCATATTATCTGGAAAAAAAATTCTTCGGCGAATTGAACCTCAACCTCATCATCTGGTTAGTGAAGGTGATAGGAATGAAAATTGCACAAATTACATGAATTTTCAAGTATTTCTACTGCCAGGAAAAACAATTTCTAATCTGATGTCTTATTCCTTGCAGAGTAGATTAGAAATGTGTATTAAATGATAAATTACCTGGATAACAGCGTGGAAGAAGCAAACACCAAAGATAATTCTTCTCCAATCTGTGTCGAGTGTGTGATCTTCAAAGAAAGATTTAGTTATAGCTGAAAACGCTCCTCTCACATTGGAACGGATTCCTTTGGGAGGTTCATTAGTGACCTAGAATAAAATAGACAACATTACTTTTTCATATGAATTAAAAAGTTGATCTGCATGTATTATTTTGTTCATTAGTGTGACACCATGCCCAAGAAAACTGTGCTGGTGTCAATTTTATTGAATTGTTTAATTAATATATCATATTTACCCTCGATTCAACGGAAAGCCATATGGAGCTTATACATGGATGCTTGATGAGACCATGCCGGCTTGCGATCATGAATGAACTTAGATATCGGAGGAAAGCCGTGACCAAGGTCACGTGAAACCACCCTGCACCGAAGAGTAGTTCAACGTCACCAGTCATTTACTCACATCAAGGCTCAAAGGTGAACACGGCACGGCATATTGAAGTGAAGTGATCAACACCAAATCAAATCAAAGAAATTTTAAATTTGCATGCATTGGTGAATTTGCATGAAAAACTTGCTTTGACAGATCCCTGTAGAATGGTAACAGGGAAGAAGTTAGTCGGCATTGAACTGAGAAAGAGTCGATAATCTTCATGAATCCTTTCTGCTCCAAGTTCCTTCATCCTGTAAAATTTGATCAGTATTTTACCTTTCGGCCAAATCTAATAAATATATATTGCAACATGACAAGCAGCTATATATAGTAAAAGTGGTAGGGATTGGACAGAACGAGTCTGAGTACTCGGACTCGATTGAGTCCTGCGTAGACTCGCTTTTTTCAAAAGTATTATTGAGGCCTAATGATTGAATGATTTTCGGTGCTATCAAATGACCTCAGTAGTTGAAGGCTTTAACGTCCCGAATACAAAGCAGTTATAATCAAAATCTACTGGATCGAGTGAAAAAGGATAAATTAACAACACTTTCCTCATTTAAGGAATACCATTCCGTTGTGATGAACAACTTTACCCAGTGTGATTTAATAAAACGAGTAAAAAACTTAGAAAAAATAGAAAATATCCTGCAAAGGTGTTCAGAGGGTTATTTTTCGCTCGATATGAAGACAGATCAAAGCAATTGACGCCCGTTGTCAGTTCATTCGATATGGCACATGCTATTTTCTGATTATAATACCGCACGGCAGAATACCTTTTGTGGTGCTTCTGAAATAATTTATATTTGACTTACCAGGACCAGGACACAAAAAAGTAACATAAACCTAGTAGCGTATAGTGCGCTATAAAAAGGACTACTCAAAACAACCTTTTTAAGGATTCTGGAATCTGATTACGTCATTGACGAAGACTCCCAGACTCGACGAGTCTTTTTTTCAGGACTCGTTACTCGATCTAGTCCAAATTTTTCGGACTCGACCCATCCCTAAAAAGTGGAAGTGCCCAAAACCCTAAACTTAACCTAACCCCAGAACTCCTCATTTCTTCCTTTCTTTTTTGTCACTTCATCTTTCTCACAAAACAATTAGGGATTGAATTTAGAGAAAATTGAGTAAAAAAAGTAGCCCTGATGATTCACTTGGTAGTGATGAAATGCCATTCCGAGTTAATATAATCAAAATAGATTTTATATTATTATTTAGAGACAGGAGTCGGAGTCTGCACTTCTAAAATTCTTGGAGTTGAAAGCTGAACTACTGACTCCACGACTATGCCTAAAACTGATGTTTCCAATATTATGATCTGCATCAATTACTGCTTCGGAGAAATAACATATAACATGACAATCTTACGCTTTAATGACTTCTTCAAGTCGAGGCATGAATGACTTTGCCAAGTGACAATTCTGCAAAAACACCCATCCACCATCCTCACTTGCTTTGTTGATAAGACGTTCAGCAACTGGTCCCTGACCTGAAACAAAGTTACATTTATAATATTAACTAATTAAGAATAAAAAAATGTTTAAAGAGAAGTAAATGAGAGCAGAATAAACTTTCTGGCATAATCTCGCCAAAAGGCTGTCCGGTGGCCGAACCGATAAAGCCGTCGGCTAGTCGTCTATGCTCAGCTAGAGGTTTTGGGTTCGAATCTCGGCTTCAACATCACAGATTTATTACTTCGATATATGCCGTGTGTTCATTCTTGAGCCTTGATGTGAGTGAGTGACTGGGGACGCTGAACTCCTCGCCGGTACAGAGCGGTTTCATGCTTTCCTCTGCTATCAAAATTTTGCATGCTCGCAAGCTGGCTTGATCACACCATGCACCCATGTATAAGTCCGCTACGTCTTCCGGGTGGATCGAGGATGAATATGAGACATCAATCAATATAGAGAGTAAAAAGGGTGAAGTAAATTTTCCAATTTACATTGAGTAAAAAAATTGCATACATGTGCTGGAAATTTGTGCTGTTTTGTAAATAATTTTCTTTGTCTAGTCTCTATTTTCCACAATTTGAATTAAATGGAATTAAACCAAATGGACACTTCAAATCATCTATAAATCATACCTAGATTACTTTTAATGCTAAGAATAAATGATAATAGGGAAGAAATACATAAAAAATGAAGTGAAATTGAGTGGAGGCCTCAGATATATAAAATAAATGAAAAATTCACAAGAATTTTAAATTCAAAAACATTTCTTACCTTGCCCAAGAGAGATAGCCTGTACTTTGCTCTCGTAATCTCTTTCCTTGGCAAACCTGAGGAAGGCCCCCATAGGGTCAGAGCCTGTACTCAGCACAAATACAAGTGGGATCATGTTGGTCAAGTCAGAATACAGAGAAGCAAGAGAAACGGGAGGATTCTCGATGAAGGCTTTGCCGAGTTTGATCAGAACAAAATCAGTGATGGAGTTCACAAGCTGAAAAAACATTTTTGACTCATATTTTGAAGAATATATTAAGGCAGTGGCTCTTAATCTGGGGTGCATGCACCCCTTGGAGCCAATTCTTGGGGGTGCGAGAGAATGGTCCAGAAAAATATTTTATTGTTTCGTTTTACTGCTCATCATTTCAACTCGTTAACCACAGCGATTTTCAGAGGGTAAATATTTCATGCGGATACAACGTAGAATAGAAAACTTTATACATTGAATATTTGAAATTTGATTAACATAAGCTTATGGGAGCATCCTTTTTTCAATTGAGCACCTGCCTTTCTGAAAGTCTGTGCATACCACTGTTGTTTGGGTTCACTTGTACTTCCGAAAAGGATGAATGTTTTTTTTTTCACCTATGCGCTAGGGGTGCGGGATGGAGTTTCAGAATCACAGGGGGTGCCGGGATACAAAAAGATTAAGAACTACTGTATTAAGGATAATGAAAACATAATTTTATTTTATTACATTTTGTCCATAGACCTAGATATGTGTACTTGAATTCTCTCCCTTTCTACTATTGAATGCGGTCCCCAGAAATTGTGAGTGGGGCTTATTTTCTCCCCAACGCAGGGTTTTATTTACTTACTCTTCTAGCACACTTTATACACCTTATATGAATAATATGAAAATTCTACCTATCTTCACATTTGTAATTAATAGTCATGGTTGTCACTATGTCACTATACTGATCGCTGTTTTTCAAAATTTTGTATTTTAAAATGATGTAAAATAAAAATTCTATCTATCTATCTAATGTGAACAATCATGATTTGCTAAATGCTATGATGCCACATAGCTGCATTTATCTATAATTGTCAATGTTTTGCATGCAAAGCTTTCTATTATCAGGGGGTAAAATCTTCAACGATAAAGTTGGTTTGGATTTTATCACTTAAAATAATTTTATATGTTTTTTTACTCTGGACCAATGAAACAATTGAATTTCAAAAGATGCTCAGTTATTATATCAAACATGAATAAACCTGTCTGCACACATGAAAAACCAATAGAATCCAAAAGTGATATAACACATGGTTTTGTTCTTACACAATTTCAAGTTTTATTTCATAGCTTTCACTAGATCATAACATCTAGCTTCTTCAGACGAAGCATAATAAATAACTTGATAACAAGAACGATCATTATGCTTTGTCTGAAGGAGCTAGATGTTACAGTATTGGAAAGCTTGCAAATTAAAACTTTTAACTGTGTACAAACAAGACTATGTCTGATATTATGTTTGAATTTTATATTTATTGTTTGGGCATCTTGTGGCATATGCTAAGGATCCATAACTGGGAAGGACCATGGAGAAGCGCAACATTTCACAATTCTTGTCAAAATCCATCAGATTTCCATTTCATTCAAAATACTGAAAAAATAATATTGAAAACATTGATACCTTTTCTTCTGAGAAGTTCTTCACAAGGATCAGTTTCTGGAACATGGACAGCCTCTCTTCCCAGTGCCCCACGGGTACCTCATCGTCATCGGGTTCCTCCCCTTCTTTGGGGGTCGGGGGTCTTGTGTAAGGAGGAGGGTCCGGCATCTATTAAATGAAAGGAAAAACTTTCTAACTTTTTTTTAATGAAACTTGAAGAATGGATTGAAAAAATGGAATATCTGTGCTGAAAAAGATTTGATATGAAGTCACTACTAGAGTGCTGATAAAAAAAATGTTTTTTGATTGATGAAGTCGTACAATGGAATGCATCAAATATAGGCATTATTCCATGATGCCTACAGATCGTAGAATTTAACTGAAAATGTGCAATTTTTAGTTTTATTTTGTCAATCACATATTTCTCCCAGCATTAGTTTAATTTAAAATTAACATTTTTCAGAATTTATTTCAGACAGGGTCATATGACCAAATACTGGTGTCATGCCACACTCTTTTTCCTGATTGCTATGATGCTAGTAAATAGCCACAGCCATAAAGTGCACCTTTATAGATGACTAGACTACCAGTGGCCCGTTGGATCAATCAGTCTTGAAATAGCTTCGGTGATCCAAAAATCGTCGATGAATCGATTTTAACGAAACTTGTTTTATTCGGTTTGTATTGTCATTTAAAGGATTCATACGAATACCATATGGGGCTATCGTGTGCAGTTTATTCTGTGTGTAATGATTTACCTGAAGAGAACAATAAACAAACAATACTTTAACTCACAGAATAATCACTGCATGTCGCAGGGTTCAATCTTATCTCTAATTCCCCAACAGCGCAGTAGATCGGAGTCCGAGTCAGATCTTCTGTCAATCCTTTGAAGCATTTCAAGGAATCTTGTAGGTCAACACATTTCTCCCAAACCTGGAATATTGGTTAAAGAATCAATAAAATGTTTTTAAATTGGTATTTTCGACAAGACAATAATCTACTATAATACTAAAACTCTAAAATTGCTTGCTTGATTGATTGATTGATTGATTTTTGTCTGTTTTTGAATGCAGCAAAAACGACGCACGATAGCCCCATATAGTAATCGTACGAAATACGTAAAATCACAATGCGAACAGAATAAAAC
>JAUELA010123010.1:0-16007 GCA_031471845.1 Boltenia villosa | reverse complement strand
GACATCGCCTCAACACTCAAGAAGAAGACCTTCATTGATTGATGATCATCTGCCTCGAACCTGACTTCCCAATAAAGAGTAAAGTGGTAACTGGCAACTGAACAAATTAAGATTTAATATGTTTTTGCTATTTTCATTTTGCAAATTCAATCAATAGATCAGTGAAATTCAGTATAAACATATAAACCGTTCATTTTGTCATATTATCTTTGAATCTACGATAAGATAGCATTTGAAGATTGATTTTCAGGAGAGAGAGTTGTATTATTCGTCGTAACATAATAAACAATAGGCCTATATTATATAAATAGTTCAAATTCTAAGATAAAGATCAGATGGGGCATAGTGGAATGTGTATATGTAATTTTACACAATGATAAATGCAATCAGATTTTTTTTGTTATATTATGGTATCAAAGAGAAAGTAGTGAAAGACTGCACAGTCATCAAAGTTGGCTGCTTCTTCATTGTTTTGTAAAAAGATTACAACAACTTTGTTGTGAACAAATAATACAATGGAAAGAGTTATTAAATGCTTTGTAACAAACTGGTTATCCTTTCTCCCATGCTACTTTTTAGTTGTGGATCCGCATGTAGCGTGAGCAACAAAGAAGACACTTAAACATGAATTGTAAAATTCACTTGAATAATATTGTTTGCAAAGTTTGGAACAATATAACCCAGTGGGATGAGCATAAAAGCATAAAAGACAACCATTTTATGGTGATCTTTTGTTAGACTGACCTTAAAAATCACACCAGCTTATTAATGCTATATATCTATGATAGATATCTATATACAGGGTTACCATTTCGTGCCTATTTCTAAGATTTGTGCTTATTTTCTAAACCAATGTCTTATAAAATAACGATGTGCTTATTTCTAAGAAAAGTGCTTATTTTTGAGTTTCGTGCTTATTTTGTCTTAGAAACATGAATGATTCGTTCGCGTTTTGCGTACAAATCATAAAAGGCTGATTGCTACTTTATTTTACAAACATTATGAGCTCTATTAAAAAAATCTTCGACTTCGTCGATATTTTAATCATGATTTTAAAAACGTTTAAGATTAAGTGGCTCTCATTTGTACGCCTAATGCTAACTAAGTTACGCTTGTTAATCACTCCTGCAGATAAAAAAATTGGAGTGCGGATGAGAATTGTGTACGATTTCTTTCTCATTTTTTTCTGCGTTTTTGCCGTTGTTCAGTGCCAAAAAAAAAATTCGCGCCTTCGCCGCAATAGTTTTTATGCCTGTGCTTATTTCTAGCTCTAAGTAGATGGTAACCCTGGCTATATATCTATGATATATATCTATACATCTTATTAATGACATATCTATTTATCCATTCCACAATAGGTACTTGGCTCTATATAAACCACAACCTACTAATACTATATAATAGTCATAACTATATAATTTCATTACAATTCCAAAATAACGAGTATGGCAATTCTCATGTTTCTTTTTACAGTCATTTAATATGCTTCGTCTGAAGAAGCTTGATGTTAGAATCTAGTGAAAGCTTACGAAATAAAACTTTTAATTGGGTACGTACAAGACTACGTCTGATATTATAAACAAATGACTGTTATGAGCTTAATTCAATAACTTTTGAATAGAAACCTTCAATGTAGCAATTTGCGTCGGTGTGTATCTTAAAATACAATATTATTCAAAATAACTGGCAACAAAAAGGAGCTTATTATAGATTGAAATATAGTTTAATTCATCTAGATAAGCAGTCACTGTTACAGCATGCGTCATTATGATTCATATTGGTTGTAATAATATAGGACGGCTGGATGAGTCATCAGCTAGTTGTGACTTCATTTGAGAAAAATAACGAGCGTTTTGCTAACAGGACACTTATTTATGACAAGTTTAAGTGCCGGTAGTATTATTTTTGTTATGTACTGTATTATGTGTTGAAAGTGGATGGGTGTAAGCTGAGTATGGATACCTTTATAGTTACAGCAGCATATGCATGTGTAGTCGATAGCAGAATATCTAGAATTTGCATAGAATAGCTATGATGACTTCAGTACCAGTGCCGGTAGAGTTGTATAGTTGTGTATTATTTTGTATTCATAATGTTATGTACTGTGTTATGTATAGAAAGTAGATTGGCATTGATACCTTTATAGTTGCTGCAGCATGTGCATGTATTGTATAGTCCAGGGGTGGCCAACCAGTCAGAGACCAAGAGCCTCATTCCTTACTGTGTTAACTGCAAAGAGCAACATCATACAAATGTGCACACATGAATATCACCCCGTCTCTTCCTCACACACACATACCTTTGCTCAGCTAGATTTATTGTAATGTTACATACACACCAACGTTAACATGGGAGTCAGTCAGAACAGATCGATGCTTCGAGTTCACATGTTTTAGGGTAGAAAACACAGACTCAAGAGACGCACAAACATTCGACGTGCATGAGTAATCTAATAGAGGCTTCATAGGTACGGAGCGCGGTGCATGTAAATTACTTTATTGCAATGTAGACGCGCCTCAAGAGCCGCATAAAACGAGGCAAAGAGCCACATGCGGCTCGCGAGCCGCGGGTTGGCCACCCCTGGTATAGTCTATAGCGGATTATCTAGTCAAAATGACAGGCCTCCCAAAATTCCTCTATTTTGCCCTGTAGTGTCAATATGATCTAATTTTGTGTTTTGAATGAACTCATGTGGTCAGCTATCTCTGCAGTTTTAAATTACAAAAGATTGTATTTTGAGCAATTGTATAATGTTATACAACACTATCTGATCCCTTTAAGCATAATTGTATTGTTTTCAAATCAGACTCTTTGTTGTATAGTATTACAAGCTTTGCTAATATTACATTTGTCTTCATGGCGTCGATATCAGTTAGTCAAGTGATATGCTATGTTCCATTCATCATAAATAAACAAGTGTGTTAGATCCAACCCCTCAATATATATAAATATTTTATTTTCGCAAAATAAAGAGATTGCAAACAAACAAAACGAGATTAGAGTACGACCATACGGTCATCAGAGTCAGCCAACCTTGAAATAATTATATGAGATGAAATATATTTACAGTGGAATGTGAACTAAGGAAAGATAAACGGATATTCAATTAGGATTCATACGAATACAACAAAAATAGTTCAAGGAGATCCCAGGGCACAATAGAGGAATTTTGGGAGGACTATCATTTTGACAGGCTTGGCCAGTCGAAGCCAGTCAAAACTGTTGTTTGGCCTGTCAAATTATTTGCCTTAAAAACACTGCATAAATGCGAAGAGGCGTTAGTAAATTGAGGACGTTCATCGTTCGAAAAACGAACTTTCACGGTCATCGTATAAAAAACAACCTTTTACAAATGAGTTATTTTGTGTCCTGTTTAATTTCACATTGAAAACACAAATATTCCTGCCATTTTATAGCCGGTCATTCTGACCGGCATCAAATTTTGACGATTATCAAAGCCTTCAAATTGCCAGTCATTTGACCGATGACTGGCCGTTATTTGCCTAGGCCAGTTGAAGTCTGTCAAAACTGTTGTTTTTTGCCTGTCAAATTATTTGCCCTAAAAACACTGCATAAATTAGCTTATTTTTATCATCGTTTTTTCTTTATAGGGGGTCAGCACACCCTTTGTTACTCGCTGCTAGAAGCAGTTTTTCACCCGGTGTAAGTTTACATCATTCCCCCACAAAATGTGGTGATTGGTGGTCTTTCTTTTTCTTAAAATTTAAAAAAGCATTTAAAATCGATTCCATTTACTCCAACTTTCTCCTGGCTTGCCTTGGTACTAAAATAACACAAAGGGGAATAGATTGTATATAAATGAAATCGTATGAATACACAATTGGCGTGCAGAGAGAGAATGTTATTTTCCTTCATAATGCTGCTTGTTATAAAAAGTAAATTGAGGACGCTCATGTTCGAAAAACGAACTTTTACGTTCATCGTATGAAAAACGAACTTTTACAATTGAGTTATTTTGTGTCCTGTTTAATTTCACATTGAAAACACAAATATTCCTACCATTTTATAGCCAGTCATTTTGACCGGCGTCAAATTTTGACGACTGTCAAAGCCTTCAAATTGCCAGTCATTTGACCGATGACTGGTCGTTATTTTGTGCCCTGTTATATATGGTAAATATGTCATGTATTTATCATTTTCAGACACTTTTCAAGGAATTTCTCTATAGTTATTGTTATCAATAATCAATGATCTTTCACAGACAGCAATTTTTCAAAATGTTCCGCTATGATTGCTTCTAGTATAGATTGTGCAGAAAGTTAAATCTAGAAATAAATATGGTTTTATGGCTGTAACATGTGATCAGATATACAATTATCCACAACAAAATTCAACGAAGTACGTCTACGAGTCCTTTTTTTCTGAATAAAATGCAGATGAATAAAAATATTGTTCTTGTTATTAAGTCATTATTATGCTTTGTCTGAAGAAGCTAGATATGAAAATCTATCGAAAGCTACAAAATTAAACTTTTAATTATGTACGAACAAGACTATGTCTGATATTATTTGAATAAATATAAGAATAGAAAAACTTAAACTTAGAGTGTGTTTTTTTTAACTGATCAATCATGAAATCAATTGCAATAACAATTATTTCATATTATCATGACAACACATTTTACCAAATGTAAATATATAATTCAATGATATCTATACCATGTTTCGTAATTATAAACGGTATTGATAGCCTCAACTTTTTAATTCCTGAATATGAACAAGCTTTAACAATATCTACAGTTGACTACTATAAATCCGGCAACCAAATATTTCAGTTCATTCAGTTTTCTGGCTAAATTTTGAAACGCCGCTTCTAATTTCCTGGGTTAGCCAATGAGACGCTGTTTATGTTTTGAAGACGCATATATATATGTCAAGAGCAGGGAACGGTAAACTATTTTTGGGAAATGTATACTGTATGTCAAGAGCAGGGAAGCGGTAAAGCGAAAAAGAAAGTAACCTCATTTATTCCGGTCCTGTGGTTGCCGGATTAATGGTATGCTTCATCTGAATAAGCTAGATGTTGTACTCCCAACTTTTAATTGTGTACGAATTAAAAGATGTCTGATATATCTGATATTATATTTGAATTTTATAATTCTTGTGTGAGCATCCTCGCTGCTCACGCTGCAAACAGATCCACTAAATGGAAGCATAGATAAAAGATAACATTTCAACTCTTGGCAATTTAATCATTTAACTCATGGTGGTCCAACTGCGGGCCCGCGAATCACTTGTGATTTTTAATGGCGCATCAGCGCTCATAATGATATTGTATTTTTTTTTTTCTGGAAGAAAATGAACGACTCCGATATTTTCTTAAATAATACTGCAGTATAAAAACAATGCGACTGATTTAAACATCTTAAAGCTAAACATATCTTGAATTCTAAAACCAGAAATCAAATGGGAAATGAAACACTATACATGGCGGTTGTCTACGACCTGCCACTACCGACATAGAAATCCATATTGAGTCTCTGATAAATAAGTCTCAACAAGAATATGACCAGAATTATGCAGGGCTGTGGAGCCGGAGTCGACTCCTAATATGTTTGAACCGTTCGAACTGGTTCCGAATAATTCTTGAATATTTTTAAAATTCAGACAGATTAATTTTCAACGTTTGAACCTGTAACTTAGAGCCATAGCTTGCTGCATGAACGTAAATTTTTTCGAACCATGAACGTCCTCAATTTACTTTTTGCAGCAAGCAGCATCATAAAGGAAAATAACATTCTCTCTCTGCAAGCCACTTCTTGCACTTATGCCTCTTACAAATGACAGTCCTCTCAAAATTCCACTTCTGTGCCCTAAGATTCAAATTATTTTGCTTGTGGCCCACGACTTATGTTTAGTGCTGAATTGACCTGCAATGCCAGCGAAGCTGGACCAGCCTGATTTAACCAGTTGTTTATTTCTATTTCAGATCATGAGCAGGTTAAATATTTCAGTGATAAAGTTTAACATAAAACATCATGGATGAAATGCATAGTTTATTTGATCCTCAGAATCTAGTAAGTTCAATCCAAGATGCCAATCCTCTCGAGCAAGCAGTTTTCAGGGGGGACCCTGATGAAGTACGATCGTTGATTTACAAGAAAGAAGATGTGAACGGAATCGATGGCGAGCGACGTTCAGCTCTGCATGCGGCAGCGTACCTCGGAGATGGAGAAATTGTGGATTTATTGATATTAAGTGGAGCCCATGTTAATGCTAAAGATTCAAGATGGATTACTCCATTGCATCGGGCATGCGCATCAAGGTTGGTTGATCACTGTTTTAACCCTTTCCGTGCGACACCATAGGAAATTCTGGTGTGCGTTATTCCACCATGAAACATCGCCGTGATTCATTTTCTTTGAAACCTTGTGTGTGTGAAAGTATTCGTACGCCTGATGTTGGGTTCATAAATCGGAAATTATGTCAATTTCTCTGGGCATAATATTTTGAATTTTAAAGAGCTAAATTAGCACCATCTACGGGCTTCATATAAATGTCTTCACGAAACGTTGGGTGCTAATTTACTATTTTTCAATCTCTATTGATGATGAAATATTTTTTTTCCAAATTTCCAAACTTTTGAAATTTTTTTGAATATTGCAAGATAATGGCTGGGTAATCTACCTACTGCTGTCATTTTATGTTGTGAATATCAAGCATTTTACATCCTCTTTCGAAAGAATCTAAAGTGAAAGTTTTAAGTTGAGAAATAAAAAAATTATTAACCCTTTTCCTAAAGGAAAAAATTCTGCATGGAAAGGGTTAAGAACTGTATAAACAAGGAAATAACACAATAACAGAAATAACACTCTGGATCGAATTTTTTAATATCATTCCCATAAGTTCCATCATTAATTAATTCCAATAAAACAAATAAGCATGTTTGCACGTATTAAATAGGCCTAACGGCACAAATATTAATTTAAAAAACCAGAGAAATAATTGAACTATATCAAAATAGTATCCTTGCAATTGAGTAGCTGATAAATATTACTTAGATGTGTTCTGGTTTAAACCCTTCAATACACAAGATTGAATTGAACTTAATTTTGTTATTGAAGATTTGAAAGTGTTTGACAAAATGTATTATAAATGAACTATTTGCGTTTGTTTGTTCAACAAAAATAACAGGTGCTATTTTGCAGAATTTTTGTTTGCAAAAATAGTGATTTGAGAGAGAATAAAAAAGTGCAAGCTCCCTTTTTTATAAACGAAAACTGACCATCGGGCAGAACAGATGTATATTATATCGGTCACTTGGATGCAGCATTAGATTTTTTAAAATTTTAATCACACTAGAAGAAATAACTCGCTCCAGAGTGTTATTTTTATTATTTGCTCGTTTATTCTGGTCTTATTCGGCTGTTTTGTTAAAAAAAAAAAGTATTAGAAAATGGAGATTGTTTTGAAGTACAAATTTGTACAAGTATCCCAATAGTTTATTCTTCCTCTATGGTTTTTTCTAGTTGTGGATCTGTTTCATAAGTGAGCGACAAAGATACTCAAATAAGAATTATAAATTAAGAAATAATATAACTCATGGTCTCGTTTCCACACAGACAGCTCTCATTTTCAGTTTATCAGCACTTTTTTCTTTCAATAATCAATGATCTTAACAGAATTTAAGGGGTAAATGTGCTCATATGATCATTCAAACAGTTGAGTGTCAAAAATTGCAAATAAATTATAAAATTACACAACTTTATTACCATTGAAAAGGAATTTGGTGATTCATCCATGTTATTGCTGATGGTATTTATATTTATATCATTTCCTGTGATTATTATTATAGAATAATGACAGTAGAATATAACGGAAAGTGATGATCCAAATTCAATCTTAATTAATCTTATATCAGACATAGTCTTGTTCGTACACAATTAACAGTTTTATTTCGTAAGCTTTTGCTAGATTATAACATCTAGCTTCTTCAGACGAAGCATAATAAATGACTTAATAACAAGAACAATTAAGGTTGTAATACACGTACGCGGTAAACGCACGCATTTTTTGGTTTGTTTCATTACAACCTCGCGGATACGTATGGAATCGAATTACGCTCGGTTGTAATGAAACAAACCAAAAACGCGTGCGTTTAGACGTACGTGTATTCCAGACTTTTAACAAGAACAATTATTTAATCTTGCTTCGATATAATATTTACTAAACTATTTCTATTTTAGGAAAAAAAAAAATTGAAAATCATATTTTTTATCTTTGCATTTCAGAGCCGGAGAAGCTGTTAAAGTTCTACTGAAGCATCAAGCTGACGTGAACGCTCGCGACAAGTCGTGGCAATCTCCTCTTCATGTAGCTGCAGCTCACGATGCCGTGACATGCGCTGAATTCTTGATTCCTCATCTGAGTAATCTCAACCTTTCCGATCGAGCAGGGAGGCAGGCCCTTCATCATGCGGCCCTCAATGGCCATATCAACATTGTGAACTTACTAATTGATAACGGAGCTAACATTCATGCTTACGATCGACAAGAAAGAAGAGCTATCCACTGGGCGGCGTACATGGGTCATACCGAGATCATCAAAGCTTTAGTTTCGCAAGGAGCTGAGATAACCTGCCGAGATAAACTCAATCAAAATACCCCGATGCACGCTGCTGCCTCCGCTGGACAGTTGTCGGTTGTAAAAATGTTTATTGACCTTGGATTTGACATTGACACCCCGAACGGTCATCGTAACACTCCACTGCACCTTGCGTGCTTGAACGGTCAGGATGTGGTCGTGCATGAGTTGATAAAATCAGGGGCAAAGGTTAATATGGCAAATGACCACGGTTGCACACCGCTCCACCTAGCGGCCAAATCTACACACGGAGCTCTCTCGTTGGAATTATTAGTCAACAGCGACGCAAACGTTAACGTGCAGGATGAACACGGAAAAACTCCGTTACACATGACCGCAGTTCACGGACGTTTTACTAGGTCGCAGAAGTTGCTTCAGAACGGAGCTAGAGTTGATTTAGCTGATAAAGAAGGAAACACTGCGCTTCATGTAGGAGCTAGATATGGTCATGAATTACTGGTTACGACTCTACTTGAATCACAAGGAAATCCAAGAAGGCACGGGACAGATGGTGTTATTCCACTAGGTGTCGCTGCTATCCATGGCAACGTAAACGTGTGTCGTAAACTACTGTTGACGCAGAAGGAGGGGGAGCCAGAGAGTCGACCAGAAGTTCATATCAATACGAAAGATAAATATGATAGAAATTGCTTACATTACGCTGCTTGTGGAGGGTCTCTTGAATGTCTGGACATGTTCATGTCTTACGTCGAACCCCTCGACACATTTCAGAGGGATAAATACGGACGTACTCCACTCTTCTACGCTCTGGGCTCGGCCCGATACGATTGTGCCAAACGACTGATAACTACAATGGCTTCTGTATGTGTCGACGACGGAGTTAGCGCGTTCGATATCAATGATACAGATGAGGGAGGAAGGACTCTCTTGCACCACACGGTGGCTTCGGACTGGAACGGTCGGTGTGTTGAATTGCTTTTACAGAGGAATGCAGATTGTGGTTTGTCTGATAAACGGAGTTACACCCCTCTTCATTATGCGGCTATTTGTGGGCACGACACCATCGTTGAGATGCTTCACGATAAACAAAAAGCTATTCTGGAAAACACACACAAGAATACAAAAGTTCCCTCCCCGCTTCATTACGCTGCGTATAATGGTCACGCTGATGTGGTGTCGTACTTAGCCGATGTACTAATTGACCTTGACATCAGCGACAAAGAAGGTCGTTCTCCGCTTCAAATCGCAGCTTTTCAAGGTCACGGCGACTGCCTTCAATCATTATTAATGCAAGGAGCATCGATAATGGAGAGAAACGAGAAAACGAAACAGACAGCTGTGCATATGGCTGCTTGTAACGGCCACACGAAGGTTATGCAGATTCTCCTCGAAGATGCGGCAGTAGATAGCGGACATTTTGAACCGGAGAATAAGAGGAAGCTGTTAAATGCACAAGATATCGACAGAGCTACTGCGTTGATGCATAGTGCTACAAATGGCCACTTGAGTGCGCTAGAGTTCCTTTTGGATCAAGGTGCGGATCCTATGCTGACGGACAAGCATGGTTGTACGGCCATCCACAGGGCGGCAGCAGTGGGCCACGAAGATATCGTGTTAAGTTTATTGAAACATCTAAACGGGGACCTTGGATATGATGAGTCCACTAGGGGGCCTGCTAGTGAAGCTGTAGTGAAACAGGATAAAACGGGAAAGACACCTCTGCATTTTGCTGCGATTCGGGGGAGTACGGACATTTTGGAAACAATGTTAAGGTTTGCGAAAACGGTGAATACATTGGATAAATATGGATACACTGCCTTGCATTACGCTTGTTTTGAGGGCCACGAAGGCTGCGTTGAGGCTATCGTCATGCATGAGTCGTTTTCAACCATGGAAGGTTCCTCATTCAGTCCTTTACATTGTGCCGTTTACAACGATAACGAGATCTGTGCCGATCGACTACTCGATGTTTTTGATGATGAAGTGACTCAATTAACTGATAATTTAGGACGTACAGCCCTGCATATCTCTGCAATGAAAGATCACGTCGATTGTATTCAATTCTTAACGAGCCATGAAGCTGATATAAATGCTTGTGATTCGTCGAGCAGAACCCCACTCATGATGGCGGCGATGGAAGGACAACTGAACGCTGTCGAAATGTTGTTGAACATGAAAGCCGATGTCGGACTCGTCGACTCAAACAACAACAATTCCCTCCATCTTGCTTGTCTCAACAAGAAGAGTGATTGCGCAATCACTATCATCGACAAAGCAGTCGACAATGCGATCATAAATGCTCAGAATAATGACGGACAGACTCCACTGCATATCGCTGGGAAGGCTGGATTGTTGCCGGTAAGAATTTTTTCTCAGAACTGGGGTTTTCAACATGACCCAAGGGTAGATTGAGGTTGTGTCTGTCCTTCTTGCGCTAATTTACATTTCACTTTCCCTAACCCCCTGGTCACACAGATCTGAAAACGGCATTAAACTCCCAAACTGCAGACAAATTATAGCAAAATCTCATTTCAGTGGTTCAGTACTTGTTTCGTTGCTGCTGAATTTATTTACTTAATTTGGGGTCATTCCATGTAACTTCATTTGTATTGGTAAATTTGATTTTCTTATCCCATTAAATGTGTAATTACAAATTTTTCTCTTTTTTTGTTTATACTCTTTTGAATCTTTCCCTAACACTTGCCCCACTGTTCAAGAACCATTGCAGAATTTTTTTTTACTGAAATATATCCACTTTAATCTGCTCTTTTCGTGCTTCGTTAAAGTTTAGGCCATATTAAATATATTGCCTCTGTTACAATGATGTTCGGCTCTGAAAATGGCATACAAATACGGCAGACAAATTTTTGTCATTTCAGTGTTTCAGTACTTGAAAATATTTTGTTCTTGTGTCCCGTTTTTGCTGAATTTATTACGTTAATTATTCAAAGCTTGGCTGCTTCCATTTATGTTTGGCTACATATGCATTGCTGTTTCAGATGAGCCTAAATGAGCCATTTGCAGAATGACATTTTCTGTTTAAACTCCTCTGATTACCCTTCCCCCAACATGTCCCACTCTTCGAGGTCATTTTGCCACCTTTCAAAAATTAACGTTTCAATCATTTCTTATTCTAAGGTGACCCAGCAACTACTCATGCATGACGCAAGCACTGAGATCGTCGATAACCAAGGAATGAATGCTGCCCTCGCGTGTGCACCAAGCAGCGACGTCGCAGATTGTCTGGAGATGATTATAACGTTCATGATCGATACGACACAACAAACGACAATACAGAGCACAACGACATGTCGCTCAAGTATCGAATCGACGCAGTCTCGTGCGTCGTCGTACATGGGAACGATTCTTGAAAAAGTGACAAAAAATAACCACCAGGAGGAGCCAGAGGTCAATGGTGACGCACTCGACAACACAGACTCTGACACATACTTCTAAGGTCGTTTGAAGGTCAAACAAGTGTTCAAGGTCAAACCGACAAATGTGGAAGGTCGAAGCTCTTTGACAACAATGAGTACGGCCTATAAGATTGGTGCATATGCATTCAAATCAGGAATTTTGAGTTTTCCCGAATATTATCATTAGGGATGGGAAGAGTCCAGAAAATTTGAACTCAATAGAGCAGTGGCTCTCATACTTCAGGGCGCAGAGGGTTCTGGGGGGGACTGCGAGGACTGCGAAAATTATTAAGTATTGTTTTGTTAGGTAACTACTGTTGTTAGTAGTGTAAATAATGATGTGTTCAACTTAGGTATTGTGTTTTACTGTGTTTTGGACTTAGCTTTGTCTTTAACGTTTTCAGGATAATCAAATTGATCATTTTTTTTGCATGGTTTAAATCAATCCCTATTTTAACTCAATAAATGTTGTTGTTGGGAATAAAAGGGGAGTTGCCAGTGGTTGAGAACCATGGTATAGACCAGGGGTGGACACAACCTTTTCGCTATTGTCGGCCGCATTACAGTCATTATTTTCACTAACAGTCGCCAATGTAATCAAACAATGGCCATTTTAAGTTGTAAATTGCAAGTATTTTGTATCCTCTTTCAAATGAATCTAGACTGAAGCTGTTACGTAGAGTAATAAAAAAATATGAAATTTTTCCAAGAGTTGTGCAGATTGGAAAAATGAAATAAGTTCAATTATATGTGCATGGCCGCATTGGTTATTATCCACGGCCGCAGGTTGTGCACCCCTGGTTGAGAGAAATGAAAAAACGAACTAAAGTTGTATTAAATTGCTAAAGTTGATCAATGTTTGCTATACAGTCAAACCTATGAACTTCGGACATCGTATATTTTAGTACGTAACGCAACAATGGTTTAATGATGTCATATTTATTATATATCACAGTACAAAATTTGTCAAGGATTGTGCTACGATCTCAAAACTATTGAAAATCGAGTCTCAAGTCTTAGAAAAATCTCAAGACTCGGACTCGTTCTTCCCCATCCCTAATTTTTATTCACTGTTTATTTTTTATCCTATAATTTTGTCAACATGAATCAAGGCAGGGCTTGAAATTAGAATTATTTATTAATTTCGAACCCTGTGACTTTTGTTCCTTGTTTTGAACTTTGTGAAATTATTATTTTATGTCAAATCAAACCCATGCTCATTATTGTTTATTTTGGTCAGTTCAATGCCACCATAGCTATAGGGGACACGTTTGATGGCGTCATCCTGGGATGTGTTTTTTGATGATGTCATAATAACAATCAAGACTATGTGCTTTATGATGCTTGCAGATACTCATTTTAACACTCTTAGGGCTTTTTATATGATAAATCTCAAACTTGTGCTGAGCATAGGTTTCAAATTCATGGCGGTTTGCTGTTCAATTCGCACATAATCACTTGAAATAAATAAACTCAGCCCTGACTTTAAATTCCACATATCTTTCGATGTCCAAACTGGTTTGAGCTCTTATACAAAGACCCCCTTAATGGGGTGTTACATTCACCAAAAATATTGATAAAGTTTAAGTGAAAATGTGCAAAATTCTATCAAAATCCACATTTGTCTAAGATCATATTTTTATTGAAAAAAACATGAAAATTCGCTTACAAGCAACAGAATTTTAATTTTATTCAATTTCAATTTATTATTTCTCAAAAATCTTTTTAATAGTAAGCAGCTATCTCTCCATTGGGCTCACAACTGCTTACAGGTATCCTACCTACTATCATTTACAGAATATAATTCTGACTAGGTCTGAGTCTGACTATATCAATTGTTTTTTTCTTATATTTTTCATTGTGGTGTTTTCATTTACTTGGTTGAAAATTATCATTTCTCTCGTTATCATGTGACTGACCACTGTTCGTTCAATGGTTTGAGGGTTATCCTGAAGGTGAGGAGAAATGCTCCTCAATCTCATTGATGCAATACCCCTTAGTAAAATGCTGTTATTTTCATCTGTGTTTGTGTCCTATTAGTCGAATTTGGATTGTTTAAACCAGGGGTTCCCAACCTTTCTTATGCTCCACACCCCTAAAAAAATTAATATGCCCTCGCATCCCTAAAAATGTAACAATTTTTTTAAAGATAAAGAAGGCAAATTTTTTCAATAATTTTTTAATATACAATACGGAAAAACGATATGTTAACTCTCTCTCTCTCTCTCACACCCCCTGAGGTGCTTTCTCAGACCCCTGGTTTAGAAAAAGAAAAATACAATATTTCAATACTGTGTGATGTCATCAAGCAATGACATCATAAAAATTACACTGACATCACCTCCCACCCCCTTAATTTGACTCTAGGCCCGCCCTTCAAGGGAATTTGTTTCTTGAAGACAAATTTCACATGAAAGCTTACAGTAACAAGAAAGTAGATGAAGTCAATATCTAAGAGTATTCAAACTATGACATAATCAGAATGACATCACAAAAATCCTGTTGGAATTAACCCCTCCCCGTTGATTTGGCTCTAGCATCTACCCTCAACCCAATCACAGTTCCACAATTTTCATGTCGTCATGTGACTCGTACAAATATAAGAGAAATCGTTATCTTCCGAGTATTTTTTTCATGCTTGCCTTTGCTGATCTAGATTAGACGAATGTTTTAATTATATTCTGATTAATTTGAATTAATAAATTGACTTTTATATATCTCTGTTGTGTTATTTGATTTTACATTTAGTCAGAGATGCGACAAAGTCGAGTCTCGTGCCGACTCCCGAGTCATGGACCTAGAGACTCGAGTCAAGTCTTTTCAATCTCATGGTCGAGTCCGACTCACTGACTTCTTCGAATCAAGTCGAGTCCGAGTCACAAAAATGTTGGAGTCAGTAAAATATCCATGGAGTAAAACTTAACTGAATATTTTGGCGACTCACGTTACGATCCTTATTACCTCGAGTCATTTTGTTTCAAGACTCTAGTCAAGTCAAGTCTTTAAGCGCCGAGACTCTCACTATTCGAGTCTCTCACGGGTCAAGACTCGAGTCTAGTCACACTAAAAATGTGACTCAGGTCATTAGTTATTTTGTTGCATCACCCAGCATGGGAAATAAATAGTTTATAGAGAGATAGATGGATATGCAAAAGGAAATTTGAATTAGCAGACAAGAATGTGACCAGCGTTATTTATGAATAAATTCAGAGCTCTTGAAACTGATGATTGCAAAGTTGGTTGAAAAAGTGACAAAAATTATCGAAAAACTATAAAAGTAAGTTTTAATTTGTTGCCTGTGACTTGTATGTTTAGTTCTGAAGTGGCCTGCAATGTCGAAGAAGTTGGACCATCCTGAGGTAGATTATACAGCACCGGTCGAAGATCATCTATATTTCTCTGGAGCACGAAGTGGTTGAGATCCACTGCTCAAGTAGAATACAAGGAAATTAGAATCCTGTGTTACATGCAGTTGGTGAATTCACAATGCATTTGTTGAAGTAACAATGCAAAAGCTCCTGAGTTACTGACTTATGTCAGTCACTATAGAGAAAAGTGTCTGTGTCCTACATAAAGATAGTCCTTGCTTATTAGTTGGAATTTGGTTTATTCCAAAACTTGATAAAAAAGCAAATGAAGCCACAATCATCTCTTCAAGAGACATCTTGTGCTGTTTTTTCGCTCCATTATAATTTTTTTGATCAATGTATCATATTTAACCTCGGATTCACCGGAAAGCCGTAGCGGGCTTATACATGGACACATGGTGCGACCGTGCCGGCTTGCGAGCATGCTGAACTTGAATAGCGGAGGAAAGCCGTGACCAAGGTCGCGTGAAACCGCTCTATACCAACGAGGAGTTCAGCGTCCCCAGTCACATACTAACGCCAAGGCTCAAGGGTGATCACGGCATATATTGGAGTGATGTGATTGCAACAACGCGTTAGATTGTCGTCGTTGAGTTGGTATCGGGTTCCATTCGTCAGTCTGGGTTTGTCTGTGCTAGTCATAATGCGATCCTACGGAT